>PVJA010002142.1:0-53442 GCA_004027025.1 Myocastor coypus | reverse complement strand
GGCGCTTTAGACCACTGAGCCATCCCACCAGGCCCCAAATGTTAGGTTTTGAAGATGTCTTTTCTGCAGTGAATTTTGATGGCATGTGCCTGAGAAATTTGTTTTTCATTTATTGATTTTATTGTATAAAATTTTAATAAATTTCCATGGCAGTTCTTTTTCTTTTTTAATTTCTGGGGATTGAACCCACCCCAGGGCCACACAAATGCTAGGCAAATGCTTTAATGAGCTATATACTAGTTCTTATGAGAGTTTTAATATTGTGCTATATTATAATTTGACACTTTTTAAAAGTTTTTTTTTTTTTTAAAGAATTTTTTTTTCTTGTTTCAGAACTTTTGCTTGTTTATTTATCTATCTTTATGGCTGGCTCAACCCGCCCTGAGGGCAGGGCTGGCACAGCATGTGGTGCCGGGGATCAAACTGCGGTCCTTGAAGCTGCCCAAGCTTTCCCAAGGAGGCGCTTTAGACCACTGAGCCATCCCGCCTCCTTGTTTTTCATCTACTTTAAATTCTTAATAGGCAACAGTAGGAATCAGACACGCTTGTCGTGCTGTCCACCATGATGAGCTGACACGTATACGTGTGCGCACACACACAGAGTGGGGGCTGAATCGAGCTAGTCAGCACAGGCATCATCGGCCGTGGCCGGGGCCTCTGTGGTGAGAGCATGTACAGCCTACTCTCTCAGCAACTTCCAGTTACACAAGGCGCTCTTGTTAACTTCAACCGCCCTGCGGCCCAGCACATGTCGTGAGCCGCCTGTTCCCTAGCCCACGGTTGCCCAGGTCCTCCCCAGCCCAGGCTAATAGCCACCCGATTCTCTCTTCTGTGCGTAAAGGAGGTCATGCAGTGCCATCTTTCCGGGTCCCCCCATGGTGTCAAAAACAGGACCCTTTCTGCATAGCCTTTACGTTTTAACACACTCCTCCCGGAAAATAGTGGGAGCAGCTGGACGTTAACATATCAGATCCAACCAATGCTAAGCAAGGGCCCGCTCACTTCGCAGGGCACTGCGCATCTGCAGGACACTCCTTGGTGTTCCCGGGGCCCACATGCACCCAGGAAGCCCAGCTTCATCAGGTCAGAGGGAGCTGCAGACTCCTCAGCCTCCTGGTTCCCTGTGAGGCACAGGGTGAGGCTGGTGGAAGTCATTAGTGGAGCCCACGCTTCCCCAGCCGGGGAGCAGGGGCTGCTGGGGATGCTACCTGCCCTAACGCGGCCCACTGGGCTCCTGCCCAGGAGACAGTGCTGCTGGTACGCACGCCCCAGCCCTGCGCTTTGCCGCCCACCTGGAGTGGTGAGTCAAAGCCTGTTTCACCTCCACGGAAATGTGGGGCTGTGTGCTAACGGGTCGTGGCTTCCGACGCTCCTAAGAGGGTGGAGTTGCTAGGCAACGAAGCTGCTCCAGCATCACCTCCCTGTGTGCAGCGCCTGGTGTGATGCTGCGCTGGGTGTCTGTGGCAGCCTCACTGTGACTGCTGGGGACGGCCTTGGCTGCCCCTGACCTTGGGGGTGGCGAGTTAATATGATTGCCAGCTGCTAAATCTTATGGGGCACCTGTGCCCTGAGGACAGTGTCCCGAATTTCACATTAACAAGACAAGACTACGTGGTTCTGGCCCCTCCCCTAAGTGGGTCAGTGTAAATTTAGACAAGAGCTTTAGAGGTACCGAGAATTCAATTTAGTGTGGGACTTGGCTTTAAGGACGAGGCCTTCTCAGGGGAAGATGGGTCTGTCTCATTAATGTGAGCCTTTGCTTTAACCAGTGATGGGCCGGGGATGATGTCCTTGGTGTCAGCGGCAGGTGTGGCATCTGTGGCCAAGAAGCACGGTGGCTTGGCCTACACGAATGCCCTCCAGTGTCTCAGGCATGCAGAGGGCCAGAGCGGCAGGCGGTGGCTCCCAAACATGGCTGCACACTGATTACACCGGGGACCTCCGCTCAGTCTGTGCCACCGGCAGGCCTGGGGCGGGAGCCAGACCAACGCTGGCTGCTAGTCAGTCCAAGGCCCCAGGAGGGTCTGAAGGGTTTGGGCCAGGCTCGGTGGGCGCCCAGCACCAGTGAGCTCCAGGGAGTGAGCAGGATGCGCTGCTCAGACGAAGCTGGACGGCCACACCTCAGGCCCCACCCAGGACGCCGTGGCCACCACGAGCCTGCTCCCTGGCTCTCTGCTCTTTGCCAGAGGGGTGCCCAGTGCTGTGGGCATCCTTCACGGGGAGCCTGGCACACCTACCCCCTGCCCTTGGTGGCGAGGACCTGCAGGTTCCTTTTACTTTAAAGGTGAGGAAGTCAACCCTGGCCTCCTTCGCCTGGGACCCGTTTGTATGCAATGGAAGTGCCACCTTCCGTCTCAGTGCTGTCCTTGACATGATGTCTGTATGAGGATTCCCACTTTGTGGGGGATGGATGTCGGGGTCAGGATGGGGCAGGATTTGCTGCACAGTCCCCACACTGAGGCAGCTCACCTCACCTACCAAACCCAACGCTGACATGTCACCCACATGTACCAGTCTGTGTCCAGGCATGCAGAGGCCTTGCCCGGCCAGCACGTGCATAGCTGTTGGGGCAGGAAAGGGGGCCTGAAGCAGGTGCCAGCTCTCAGAGGTCCCCACAGGAAGTGACACACTGCAGCCACTGCAGCAAGGGAGCATAGCATGGCTGTACTTCCCATCCAGAGGGAGGAAGGTGAGCACGGGGTGTGTGTGTGTGTGTGTGTGTGTGTGTCGCTGAACAGTAGGGAGGCCAAACACACCTCCACCGCCAGGGTAGTTACGAGCACCTACCCAAGAGCGCTGGCCCGTCTGGAGTATAATCCGCAGGGACCCAGCAAAGGACCAAGGTGGCCAGGGGTCTTCTGTAAAGAAGATGACAGGTGACTTTTTCTACACGATGTCATGGAGATCTGCTGGCTGCTGGCTGCCACCTCTTCTGCCATGGTACTGGGAACAGACCCCAAGGCCTATGCATTGCGCCTCCCCAGGTATCTTGTACTTTGATACGGTCTCACTAAGTTGCTAAGCTACAGCCCATGCTGGGTCAAATTTGCGATCCTCCTGCCTCAGGCCCTGGAATGTGACGAGGTTGGCCACTCTGAAAGGCTGCCGGTTGGGGCAGAGGCCAGGCTGGAGGAGAGGCACACGCAGGCTTCTCCCCCGCCCCACACTGATCTTGTAATAAAGACGGGTCCTGGGGCACATTGGCCAAGGACACCATCCCAGCAGCCAAGAGGAATGGCTGGCCTTGAATCTGTCCTGGGAAACCCCACTGGCACACCCCAGGCACCACCCACGCATGCTGTTGGCGACGTTCCTTCTGTCCCCGCCTCCTTCCTTCCGGAGAGCTCTTACACATTTTCCACACCGCCCACTGCCAGGGACCCCTCATGCGCATCAGCAGGCGGGCGGCACTGGGCATGCTGTGTGGGGCCTTCCTGCGTAACCTGGAAGGTCGCCCGAAGGGGCTATGCTTAGTGCTCAACCAGCGTTTCCTCTCCAATCCCAGAGCTCACCTACGAGGCCAACGCAGTGGTCATCTCTCCTCTGCACACGCGATGCTCACCCCCAGGAAGACCCTGGGCAGGAGCTGCCCTGGCAGGTGGGCCTGTGAGGAGCGCAGGTGCTTCCGGGAGCTTTTGGGTTTTACCGGCCTCTACGTCCCACGGGACAGCTGAGTGCCCTGTCACCTGAATGAGTATCAGGTGACGCTGACGTAGTCCACATGGCCAGCACTGATACTTGAGGAGTCCATAGCCAGACTCCACTGCACGTCGTTTCACAAATGACTGATCTTATCGGGGTTATTTGGGGTGAATTCCCCTAACTGGGTGACAAAAATGTGTGATCCGCGCTTCAGCTCCCTGCTTATTCCGGCTCCAGAACCCTACGCTTTAGAACTGCAGCAACTATTTTTAGATGCACCTCATTTGACATCATTTCCTCCGCCCTTGTTTTTAGGGGATTTAAAATGCTATCTGTGGGGACCACGGTGGGCAGGGCTGCTTCCCAGCCTGGGGCCTCTGCGGGGTGACGGATTCGTCCCAGGATGACCCTGGGCCGGTGGCTTTGCTAGGATTCCTGGAGACCCCGGGAGGTTCACCACCCTGCCGGAAGCCAGGACAGGTTGACTTCGCAGCGGGCTGGCTCCCTCAGGCTCTTGAGAAGAATGAGGTCCGTGCCTCCTTATAGGCTCAGACGGCGCTGCGCAGTGCCTGCCATGGGGAAGCCTCAGTTGTTTCCTTACTGAAATAAAAATACAGTGGACCCAGGGGTGCACACCTGCAACCCCAGCAATAGGAGCCTGAGGCAGGAGAAGTGCAGGCTTGGGCCCACCTTGGGCAACTTGGTGAGCCCTTGTCTCAAAATGAAAAAACTGAACGGGCTGGGGGCGTAGCTCGGCTCCATTTCACAGCAGCACTCTCTCCAGTTAACAGGGCAACCGCTGGCCCTTACTAAATGATCAACAATGGCTTAGAAGTTAAAGTAACCAACTTTGAGAAAATAAAGCAAAACAGACCTGGGAAGCTTGCGGTGTAAGCTTGAGCCCCGAAGGGGAGAGAGTTCTGGGTGTCCTGCAGCGCCCTGTGCCCCTCTGTGCCAATGATCAGCTTCACCGCTGGGTGCGGTCACTGTGACTCTCCTGTCACGGCAATTGCCAAGCACACAGGGGCTGCAGGGCATCACGGCTGCCCTGGAATGCTGGTCTGGGAGCGCCACCACCCAGGGTATAGCGAGGCGGCCATGGGCACCGGTTGCGAGGCTCAAGGCTCTCAGACAACACCTTTCCTCCCGTCACTTAGCTGGGTCAGAGGAATATGAAAACCGTTACCTGGGTTTCCGCCAGGCTGCTGGGGCCGCAAGCCACCGAGCATGCGCAGTACAGCCTCACTCCTCCCTGCCCCTACCCAACCCTGCCCCTACGCCCAGAACTGGTTTGCCCTGAAGTTTTCAGTGTAGTCAGACCTGCATGGCGTTTGCCTTTGGAATCATTTTCAAGCACAAAGCTCAGTGGCGCTGTGATGTTGACCTCACTGGGCACCCCCAACTACCACGTTCCCAGGACTTCCTTCACATAGCGTCCCTCGCCACGCCTGCAGCCCCTGCCGACCACCCTCGTGTCACACAGTGCCACACGGGCCACAACACTTGTGTTTTTGTGGCTGGCTCACTTTCCTCAGCATTTCCCTTTTCACGGCCTGGTAATATTCCACTGTGAGCCACTTGCCTGTTGGGGGATGGATGCTTGGGGGGCTGCTTGCACCTTGGGGCCACTCTGAGTGACGCAGCTGTGAGCACAGGGGGCTGTCTGGTCCGCCATTTCTTTTTCACTTGCACCCTGCAGAGGAACCGCTGTCACCTGGTGGCTCCGTGCGCCAGTTGCCTCACTACAGCTGGCCAGCCGCGTGCACCTCCCGAACACCACCCCAACACTTGTTTTTTTAATATTTACTTAAAGGAGCAACTGGACCTGGAACCGGGCGGGGAGGGGCCACTGGGTGGCTGCCGACCACAGCGGGCAGCCAGGCCCAGCGGCTCCTTTCGCGCCCCTTAGCAGCCGGCTTCTGGGTAGACCCGACTCCTAGCCAGAGTGCACACCGGATCCCCAGCCCCTGGGGGGCTGCAGCAGCAGGACCAGAGGCTCCAGTCTGCCTGGAGCCTCAGTGAGGAGGTCCTGGCTCGAGCCCTCGCAGTGCAGATAAAAGCAGAAGACCCACTTGAGCTACAAAGCGGCAGCAGCGGCCTCCGGGCCAGGGGCCAGCCTCTCTCTGGTGGCCTGGGCAGGGTCTGGCATGGTGTGGGACCCGGGACCCGTCTCCCTGCAGCCCGTCCTTCCCCACTTCAGCTCTTGCCATGGAGGCAAAGTCGTGCCTTGTCCCTCTTGGGGTCTAGAGAGATGGTACCATTGTGCCATCCAGCACCCCTCACCCCACCTCAGTCCCCTCCTTTCGCAGCTGGGGTTGGGGTCCAGTGGGTGCTCGGGAGAATAAGGCGACCGTGGGAACATGAGACAGTCATGAGGCCAAGTTGCCACCTCGAGAAGGCTTTATTCCCACTTCCTCGTGGTCGGGACAGACAGGACGCACCCTCGCTGGTCACGATTCGGCACCTCGTGGCCGTCTGGAGCACTTTTCCCTAAGCAAACATCCTGAGCAAACGCTCTATGTCCCAGTTAATCTTTTAACAATAATTTAAAAAGGCTGCTGCTGGTGCATCTGTGAGGGCCAACAGTAACAAGGACTTCAGGACGGTCACAGTGGAGCAGATGGCCGACGGGAGGCGAGGGAGACGGTGCGGTCCGTGCAGCCGGATACAGGTGGGGTGGGGGGAGGCAGCTGAGCACGGTCTCTGCCCCCTTCCCAAACTGGGGCCGCCTCCCTGGCCCGAGAGCTACCGGCTTCTCAGCCTTCACCACAAAACATCACTGCAGCAGACAGTCGGAAGCATTTAAAAAAAAAAATTCCTAAAAAAACATCAACGCAGACAAATTAAAATGAACTTAAAAACACTCTACGTCCAATGTAGAGAGAAGCCCAACCCAGAGGGACAGTGCAGTCAGTTTAACAAGGGCGCCTTCGGGGTCGGGAGTGGGGATAGCATCCTTTCAAAGGTACACTTTACATTTAAAACTGACATTTTAAATCTGTTTGTAACCTTATTTACCTTTTTGTTTCATTTAATATACTGTGTGTAAAAAAGATGGAGACAAAAATAGTTTTCTGAGCTATGAAAAGAAGTAAGTTATTACAGGCACAGGTACTGTTCCGTCCTAGAAACATGGGGGCGTCCCAGGCTGGACATTCAGCAGCTGTTTCATGGAGACGTCCTCTCTCCTCCGGGCAGCGTCGGTGCGCGATGGTGGTGGCTCCGGTGGTCCATGCAGGCTGGCATCACAGGTGTGGCTTCTCCTCCGGCCTGTCCTCTGCACCGGGCTCCTCCAAGGATGCAGGGGCCTCAGGTGACCGAGCCTCTGAGGCGGAGGGGCTGGGAGGAGCCCACCGGGACGGAGGGCGGCGGTTGGCCGGTCGCTCAGGCCTGGAGAAGCAGGGCTCTAGGGACGGGGCGAGTGCGGAACAAGGCAGTTCCTTGGGGCCGAGAGAGGGAGAGAGCTTCGTTAGGGGGTGGTCTGGTGCGAGCACGCCTGGCACGTCTGCCAGACGCTCGGGAGCCACAGGGGCACGTGATCGGACGTCATGCTCATGGAGAATGCAGAATGAGCAGGCAGGGGCTCGGCATGGGTGATTGGTGGCACGTGGGGAGACAGCACGCCATGCTCAGAGGTGGCGAGCTGTGGGATGGGTCTCCTTACACAGAGACGCTGCGGCCCCTTGTCCCGGTCCCGCCCTGCCAGCCCTGTCACCAGCTCTGCTGCCTGAAGGTAGCTGATGTCTTCTAGGACCTCGGGCCACCAGGGCTAGCAACACGCTGGCCCCAAACCCAGCTCTGCCCCTAGTAATCAGTCCCTGCCGGGTGGCAGCAAAAGAGCAGACTGTGTAGGCAGGGAGGGGAGCGCCACGCTGAACTTTCAATCGTGGCCTCACCGTCCATGGCGGCTGCTCAGTGCAGCACACGTTTGGGAACCACAGTCACTGTCACTTGTGTCCCTGGCACCCTACCTGAGGGCCGGCTGATCACACTAGGCCCACTCAGCCACCCGAGGTCTCTACTCTCCAGGCTCGTTTTGTTTTGGAGAATATTTGGCTGACTAGGCTATGAAGGCTCAGAAGCTGGTGACACAAATGTAGAAGGATGTGGCCCAGGGGACCCCAGTGAGAGTCACCGCAAAGCTGGTGGGGCATGTAGCCATGGAAGGCTGGGAGGGGCGGCGCAGAGGGCCCCAAAGGCGTCAGGAAACGGGATGTAACAAGTGGCCTAGAGGACCAGAGGAAGGCGAGGAGCTGGTGGGGCGGTAACGCCAGGCCACAGGGAGGTGGAGGTGTCCATGAGGATGGTGCCGGCCTGGGGGGGACCTAGAGGGGGCGACACAGGAAAGGCCAGGGAGGCAGTGGGGCCCAGCCTGCTGTGGGTGCCACCCGGTGTCAGGGAGGGTCTTCTGGGCAGCCCCCGGGCCGAGGGAACCGTGACGCCCAGGCTGTCTTTCTTCACCCTCCATGCCGCCCAGTCACCAGGAAAGCTAGGGCAGTGTGCCCCCTCAGCAGGGTGGCCCGCAGTTTGGGGCACTGCTTGGGACATCGGCTGCTGCTCTCCTCTGCCTCATCACTGAGACTGTGAGTGTGTGTGTCACAGGTGGGCAGCTAGGACTCAGGGCTGACTAACAGACTGCTGGGGCTGCCAGCTGTACAGGGTCACCACCCAGCTGCCTGTCACCTAAGGACCCTTGTGCGTGGTTGCCGTGTGGCACAGCGGGGTGCTGGCCTGGCCTGTGTGTGGAGTGGACCCCAGAGATGATGATGGTGTCAGATACACACACATACACACACACACACACACACACACACACGAGTGTCCGGATGCTGGGGCCCGGAGAGAGGCACTTACAGCGTGAGGCAGGCAGGGCTAGAGCCCCCACGGGGCACTGAGTAAGACAGGTGGGTTCTGGACGGACAGACAGAGAAGAGAAAGCAAGCAGTTGGAAGGTGCACTTTCAACAGCACAAGAGGAGCGGCTTCAAGCCAAGGACAAAGAGCAAGGGCTCCTCAGGGACGGCCACCAGCAAGGACCTGTCCTTCACCATCTGCCGCTGAGAGAAGGCCTCTGTCCTAGCACACAGTGGGCGCCAGATGGGACCGGGGCTGGCACATGCTAGTGCTCTCTGGTCACTACTGTGGAGCGGCTGCGGCGCCAGCCGGGAGCCCACGCAGAAGGGCAGGCAGCGCTGAGCTCCTGTCTGTCACCACTGCTCCTCACGGCTGCTCTGTGTTGCTGAGGGGCCAGGTCGCCTGTGCCCAGACCTCCGGGCGGATGGCCAGGAGTGACCTGTGGCAGGGGCAGAGGCAGGGGCGAGCTGGGCACCAGCAGCGGCGCTAGAGATGTGGGGCTGGAGACCCAGGGTTCCCTGGTGGGGAGACAAGGGGCGGACTGGCCGATCAGCCAGCTCAGCTCAAAGCAATCCCATTCCATGCAGAGCAGCCGGACTCTGGCGGTAGAGGTGGAGGGGCCTGGGGGGCTCCCCAGGGGCCAAGGCCCTGCCCTGGCCCTGCTCAGCAGCCACCTTGCTCAGGAGTGAGTATACTGCACATAGGCCTGAGGCCAGGGCAGCCTCAGCGGGCACTGCATCCCACACACGGCTCCCCTGCCATCCTGCGGTCACAGGTTGCTGGCGGCTCTCACCGCCAGTAACTCAAAGCATCTCGTGGTTCCCAGACATGAACTGCAATGTGGCCTCTGCTATAGGAGGCACGGACACTCAGTCATGGAGGACGTGGGGTGGTGGTGGGGGAGCCCTGATCTCATGGGCACCCTGGGTCCAGGAACAGCAGGGCGACCACCCGCAAGGGTGCCTCCCAAGCTCCCACGGGCTGGCGGACAGAGGCCACATGTGTTACCTGGACACATCTTCCCACCAGCACCTGTCCTCAGAAGGCGTCAATACCACGCCATGATGCACCAGCAGGCCGTCCCTATGTCTGACCTGTTTCAGATTCAGGCTACATTTGGGGGGGTTCCTTCCTAGGGGGACTGAGCTGACCCCTTTCCTCTCCATGGGGACTGTGGGTGTGGTGACCCAGGACACAACTTCCTCCTCTCATCTACAGGGTCAGGCGCACATGCCCTGTCACAGCTGCGGCCGTTCCTGGGCAGACCCAGGCCTCTGAGCACGTGCAGGGTGCTCTCGCACTGCCCCTGGCCAGCTCCGTCCTGCTCTTTGCTCCCTTTTGCTCACTCTTGGTATAGAAATTGGAATGTATTTTGCAGTCATGTGGTACCCACAGGCCGCATGTCAGGATAGAACGGCGGACTGGTTTGTGACAGAGGGGACCGTCACCTTACCTCCATGGCTCCTAGCTCAGCTGGGGCCATTTCTCCCACGAGGCTTTCGCTGGTGAGGCTCGGGGGCCCGGGCACAACTGGCCTTCTGTCCTCCTTGAGAGCATGCTCCAGGAGTTTCCTGTTCAGGATCCGGGCCACACTCTCTGCCAGTGTATAGCCAGGGGGTGCAGATAGGTCCTGCCTCACGGGCATGCCCTCTCCCCCATCCTCCCTGCCAGTGCCCAGGGGGCTGGGCGACCGTCCCCGGGAGCCAGGGCCCGTCTCCTGGCCAGGGCCCAGCTCTAGCCGGGGCTCTGTGGAGTGAGTGCGGCTCCCGGCCCGCACGCCCTTCTGGAAGGGGTCCTGTAGGGCCGGGCTGTGGTCCACAATGGCAAAGAGGCTGGAGAGGCCATCAGAGATGGTGGTATGCACAGGGCTCTCACGTGTGGTGGTGGAGCGGGCCCAGGCTGACTCGCTGAAGCCCTTCTGGCCGCCCCCCACTGAAGTCCTGCTGGCTGGCTGGTCAGCTTTCGGGAGGGGCTTTCTCTGCAGCTTGGGGGACCCGTACTTGGGGGAGCAGCAGGTGCGCTCAAACTTGGCCTGCACCTTTTCAATGGCAGGGGCCACCTGCCTGCTTTTGAGACTCCGGGAGGGGGACGACACTGGCGTGGAGCCACCCCCTGCCTTTGGTGTGAGACACCTGTGCGGGCTACTGGTGACAGTTGCAGAGCGCAGGGTTTCAGTCTGCAGGCCCACACTGATGGTTTGCACGGTCTGCGTCCCCGTTGTGTGGGACTCGTTTGTCTGGCAGGCCATGTCCTTGACGAGAGGCCGGGTGGGGCCGGAGCCCAGAGCACCCCTGAGGGAGAAGGCTGCCGCCTTGCTGTCGTCACTCATGTTCTTGGACATGTCCAGGCTGTGCGGTGGGGTGGCGGCCAAGGGGATGCAGGGGGTGCAGGGGGAGAGTTCGAGGGGGCACAGGGCCCCCTCTGCATAGTCTCGCGGGTGTCGGACAGGGGTGCAGGGCCACCTGCCCAGTGTGGTGGGCTCCCTGGTCTCTCCCAGGCTGGCTCTGGCTCTGCTGGTGGGTGGGGGGTCCTCGGGGTCCAGCCTGATGCTGTCTACCCTGCGGACGGCAGGCGGGCTGTGTAGCACACGCAGCCCTGACGGCTCGGTGAGGATGTGGGTGCGCAGTGCCTGCCTCTGGCAGTGCTCGGGGCTACTCAGGCTGTCCGTGGTCATGGTGACGCTTGTGGTCAGGAACCAGGAGGAAGTGGGCGAGGGCTCCGCTGGGGCCACCAGCCCAGCCCGCCCGCCCTCGGTCCTATCTGCCCAGGAGTCTGGGGGCTGCTCCGGGCTGGCCCTAGGGGGCGCTGTGTAGTCCCAGCTCTTGCTGTGGAACTCCTCGATATACTTGAGGTCATCAGGGGACAGGGGTGGGGTGACATCCTCCGCGTTGCTGGAGTGAGGCAAGCCCTTCTCGGGCAGGAAGGGAGAGACATCCATCAGGCGCTGGAACTCGGACATGGAGGACACGGACACCACCCTGGAGAGCAGAGGCCGTGAGCACACAGTGATGGCCCTACAACTCCACCACAAGGACCCCAGCAGCGCCCAAGGCCCCTGAAACTGTCCCCGCAGCCTGAGACTGGTTGGGTGCTAATCACCATGCAAACAGGGGGAGGGGGCCTGGGGCTACACCTCCAACGCTACTCTCGTCTCCCAGGACCTCAGTAGACTGTCAGGCAGACCCAACGCACCTCATGAGACAGCTGTGCCCCTGCCAGCCTGGGGCGCTGGCCTCAGAGTCAGATGGGCGCTGTCTGCAGACACTGACCCTGCCTGCCTTTGTATCCCTATCTCCCTCCCTCACGCCGACCGGGACAGGTGCGGAATTCTGCGTTCGGCTCTGGGGATGACATTCTAAAGTGAATAGTTTTGTTGGTTTTGAAGGTCTAGGTTCTTTTTTGCCGTTCTTTTATCTGTACATGTTTGCAATGCAGTTTTTACGTTAGTTTTGGGGGCCAGGGATACCTGCATCTATAAGACATCTTGATCCTCTCCGATCCCCATCCCCCACCTGCAAAGACCAAATACTTCTTCTAAAAGAACTCCCTCCCTGTGGGCCTGGCCACGCCTTGGCTCCTGCATGTGGCCCCCATGTTTGTCCGCACTCCTTCTCCAAGTCCTGCCTGCCTAAGAGAAGCTCCCTTGGAGACACGAACACAGCCAAAGGATAAGGGCCACGAATCTAAGCAAGGGCTGGGTCTGGCAACTCGGTCAGACAGACATGAATTGGGGTGTGGAGTCCAGACACACCAGGCAGAGGAAGGTGATTGGCAAGGAGGCTGGAGGTGGGGGACTGCAGCTGGACGGGCTCCTAGCAGGACACCCACACTTCCTGAGCACCCTGTGAGCCCCATCCCAGACGATGCCGGTCCTGCTCCAGGCTCCAGATGGAGTGCACAGAATTGCCTCTGTGGGGCCTGCGGAGGGCAGCGAGGCCAGAGCCAGGCTTCCACCCTGGCAGAGCTGAGAACCGTAAGGTGACATCCAGGGGTGAGGGCTGCATCCCGTCAGGGCTCTGCTTAACACAGGGAGGAGGGCAGCGGGGACGGAAGGAGAACGCTGGCTCCAGGAGCTTAGAGGCAGCAGAGGGGCTGGCAGCAGGGCACAGGGCACCTTCTCCTGTGGAGTGTCCAGGTGTCTACTCTGGCCTGCTGCAAGCATGGGTGACTCTGGGGACTGGAGCAGCACGCTAGAATGTAAGGAGCAGCAATGCTGTAGGAGGAAACAGCAGCTCGGGGCCTGGTGACAGGCGCCAGCCAGCTCAGCCCTGCGTGCAGGCTTTTCTGTGGACACGAAGCTGCGGACAGCTCTATCTTCCTGATCACAGGTGAGAACACTGAGACCCACAGCCGATGAGCCACGCACCCAAGGTCCAGGCTTCTGGAGGCAGAAGCTGGCTGTACAGCCGGGCTTGCCCGGCCTGAGGACTACCAGATGACACAGATCTCAGGTGGGAGATGCCACCCCACAGGTAAGCAAGAAGAAGCCAAGGCCTGGGAAGGTCCCACGGAGGCAACATCAGGCCCTCGGCTAGAGTGGGAGGAATACGCAAAGCCCGGGAGCAAGGTGCGAGCAGGGAGCAGGGAGCCGGCACGGAACGGACGCAGACCGCAGAGCCTGTGCGTGTTCCTCAGGGCTTGCTGCCAGGAACAGTTCAGTCAATCTTCTGGGTGGAACTTGTAAACACTGTGCATCCCATTCCTCTGACACCAAGGCGCCTTTCCCTAGACTTTCCATTGGAGTTTTCCACGGACTTGGCAAATACACCCAACAGTTTCCCACTGTGCTCAACGCAACTGTCACAGAAACATTGGGACCACAGAACTGCCAGGAACACTGGCTCTGCTCATTCGGTTGCTTACCCACCAAGAACAGACAGTGCTAAGTAAGCTACTGAACTTGCAGACACAGACTGCACCCAGAAAGGACACTGGCA
The DNA here is from genome assembly GCA_004027025.1 of Myocastor coypus. Lineage (NCBI taxonomy): Eukaryota > Metazoa > Chordata > Mammalia > Rodentia > Myocastoridae > Myocastor > Myocastor coypus. The sequence goes on along the minus strand of PVJA010002142.1, from coordinate 40,010 downwards.
TTAGGACCGAGAGGACTCGGGGGCAGCAGCCTGTGATTCTGGTCAGTCTCACCTTTGAAGACTCCTCTTGTGGTTTTCTTCTTCCTGCAAAAGAGTTACAGAGTTTGTCTGAAATCGGTTAATTCTGGTTACCCGAGAGCCTTGTTTTCACTCTGCTCCTGGGAAGACACCATTTAAAATGCGCACCGAAGCCTGGCTTGGTGGGGAGGAGTGAGCGTCACTGCCTGCATCCCTTGAAGGATGAGGCCAGCAGTCCACGCATGCTCAGTGAAGAGCCCCCAGGAGGGAGGCTGGCAATAAACTTGTTGAGCAGGAGGGAAGGTAACCTGTGTGTGTGTGTGTGTGTGTGTGTGTGTGTGTGTGTGTGTGTAAGGAGGTAAAGGGAGGTGGTAAAGAGGGTACTGGGAGACTCCAGTCCCTGTGTCCCACCCGCTGGCCTGTTGTAAACCTTCTCTCAGGGTGACAAGCCAGTCGGGCGGCAGTCCCTTAGGGAGAGGAGTGGAAGCTGAGCTGGCAGAGGGCAGAGCCACAGGGTTGCCTTTGAGAAGGTGCCCAGGCGCTGCCCGGCTGGGAAGAAGCTGGCAGTGGCCACGGGACACATTCTGGGAACAGTAAACGCCAGCACGGTACACACCCTTGCCCTGGTTGTGATGCACCCTGGGCCAGGGACATGCGTCCATGAGCCCAGGAAATGGGTCAAATGCTCCCAAACCTGAGCCCTGGAGAGCTGACACCCTGCAACCTGGCTGCAGGGACCAGAAACGAGCTGCGCCGTCTCAGTGGCTCTGAGCAGGGTCTGCGTGTGTGAGGGGAGCGACAGGTCACTGGCTGCTCAGCTGACTCGCTAGCAAGGGCTCCTGGCAGCAATTTTCAAAATGAGATTTTTTTTTAAAAAGCAACCTAACCAGAAAAACGGAACCCCTTGCCACAGACAATTCAGTATGTAGCTTCATTCACCAGTGGGGATCTAATTTACACGGGGTTCTCACCATTCCACTGTCTCCTCCTCTGCTCAGAATAAGACATTTACAGTATGCCGGCGTTTGCTGACACTCACTGCTTCTAAAAGTTAGGGAGCTTCCTGAACCCAGAACTTTTTCAGGTACTGCTTTTCCCAGCTTTGGAGAGAGCAGAGCAGGCACACAGTGGCATGCTCTTGTGGCTCGCATTGCACAGGTTCTTCCAAGCCCTTCCTTTGGTGGAGGACGCTAGCATGGAATCTTCGCACCCAAACATGGTGGCAGAGTGACACCAACCACAGGTCACCCCTAGGAGCTTAGGACTGGGGCCAGTGAGCACCCTGAGCACTGGGGAGATTCCACCTTCAGGGAATGCTGAGGTTGGCTCTGGATGCCACCAGGTTTGGGCCAATGAGAGCCACTCGGCATGTAGCAGTTAATTAGAGTAGCCCACCAGCATGGCTGACCAGAGGGGATGGGACCAGGCTGACCTCCGGGAGGCGCTTCCTGAAGGTCCTCTCCGGCTTGCGGGGCAGGGGCGGTTCCTCCTGCTCATCGTCCAGGGCTAGGGCATCCAGGTGGAGGTTCTCGCTGGCTGAGCACCGGTCTGACTCCTTCAGCTGGGACAGTGGCCAGTCCTCAAAGGGCAGGGAGTCGATGTCCGCACAGGGCCACCTGGACATGGGCCGGGGCACGCGAGGGCCTTCCGGGTGGGAAGAGAGGTGCAGGTTGCCTTCTTTTTGATCACGGAGGAGAGTGCTGTCTCTCTGGGGGCTGTTCTCTTTCTGCATCTTGAAAATTTTAGAAATGGAAATCATTAGCCTCCCACTCTGGTCTCATGGTTTTCTTAACGCCAAACATATCTCCAGCATGCGAGTGACATGTGTGTCAATGTGAAGACTCAGCAAAAGCAGACGTTCTTAACGTTCAAATGTAATTTCAGTGCCGGGCATGGTGGCACACGCCTGTAATCCCCGCACTTGGGAGGCTGAGGCAGGAAGATCAGTGGGAGTTCAAGACCAGCCTGAACTACAAAAGTTGGTTCCTGGCCAGCCTGAACTGCATAGCTAGACCTATCTCAAAAAGACAAAAACAAAACAAAACAAAACAACCCCCACATAATTTCAGGAGCTGGGCGTGATGTACACCCCTGTAATCCCAGCACTCAGAAGGCAGAGGCAAGAGGCCTGTTTCCAAGTTCAAGACCGGCTTGGACCACATGAGCTCAAGGTCAGCTTGAACTGTGTTATAAGAGCTGGAGCAAGGGGACTGCTACACATCTGCTGCTACCCTGGGCTCTCCTGCGAATTCACGCTCAGTCTGAAGCAGACTGTGAGGCCTGTTTAAAAAAACCAAAATAGCAACAAAAGCCACAATCTTATTTGGAATAGAAAAACCTGCATTTACATAAACCTCAATTCATCTGATCAGTGTGTGTGTGTATGTGTGTGTGTGTGAGTGTGTGTGTGTGAGTGTGCGTGTATGTGTGTAGTATGTTCTGTTTTTCTTCATTTTGTTGTAAACGTTTTTGCACAGCTTTGAGTATATGCTCACGGGAAATTATGTACTTATTTTTAAAAACTCAAACTCTTTGGGACTCTCCCTCAGAGTTGTGGGCATGCTACTGTGACACCATGTGTGGGGTTCCCTTCAAGGTGAGTCTGGCTCTCCTGAGGGCCCCCAACACCTGCAGCAGGTCTCATGCTTGCCCCACAAGTGTGCAGAGTTGTGATCGTTATAAAGACAACTTCCACTTTGCTAGAGAGAATTAAGGCTTAGCTGTAAAGCCAGCCAAAGGGCTGTCATAAGAGACAGATGAGAAGCCACACTTTCCAACCCTACTTTCTGGGAAAAGGAGGCAGGAGCAGTGAGCAAACTGAGATTGGAGCCCAGGATCTGCAGCTTTCGGGCAGAGGTGAGGGGCTCATGACACTGTCCTCCTTGTTTTTTTGTTTCTTTTTTCTTTTTGAGACAGGGTTTTGCTATGCAGTTCAGGCTGGCTTTGAGCTCACTTTTGTAGCCTAGGCCGTCTCAAACTCTCACCAATCCTCCCCCCTCGGCCTCCGATGTGCTGGGATTATAGGCGTGCACCACCACGCCGGGCTCCTCCTGTGCTTTTTGACACTTTAGGAAGGATCTCATGGCAGAAGCTCCAGAAGGACCCCAGGTTCCCTCCACTGGGCCGTCAGCTTGGGTCCCCTGTCCTTCTTGCTAAACCACCTCAGACAGCAGCACTGAATTTCCCTCGCCCGTGGGGTTTTTACCGAGTCACAAGTCCGTGAGCTACTGCAGGACAGCAGTGACATGTGGGGCTGACTCAGGCAGCAGCAAGGTGAAGATGTTTCAGTCCTTGAGAGCTGGGACGGCGCCAGGAAGTTCTAAGTGCCTTGGACAGAGATGGATGGGATTTTAAGAAAGCATCTTTACACTGGCATCTCAGTGCCTGAATGTGAGCCTTGGGACCAAGCCAACGTGAGCATGGCCTGCAGCCATCAGGAACAAAGCTGGGGGACAGGGGACTGCCACCCGCTTACTCTTTTCAGTCACCTGGGAGGCAGCGCCGCAGAAGCTTCAAGGTATTGTATGTGTCCTGTGAGACAGATTCCAGCAGCCTGAGCTCAGGTGCTGGGGTCTGAGGCCCGCAGCTGCAGCTCCCTGAAAGACGCAGAAGGCTTTCTTTAGCTCGCCCAATGCACATCAGTGCTGTCGGGTTTGGACACAACTGTCCCCAAGCTATTCTGGGCTGTGAATTAAAATGCAAGACTCACAGTGGAGGCTGTGAGTGCGCGTGCAGGGAGAAGGATGACTGCAGGACATCGACGGACAGGCATCCCGACTCGGGAGGACGGGCAGCCAGGAGCTTCTGAGCTCAGCTGCTACGTGTTAGGTTACCTAAGAGAGCCGCAGCGGCTGTGCTGGAGCACTCTGCCGCCCAGATGCCTCTGCGGTGTGGTAATAGCACATAGCATTTCAGGGCGGCCTCTGAGCCTCAGAGCAGCTACTGTACTTGTGGCTTGCGGCAGAGCCTCTCACAGCAGTGGAAAATTGATCAGATTTGCATTTAAAGCAGTGCAGGACACAACAGGTCCTCAAGAGTATCCCCTTACCCAGGCTGGTCCGGGAGAGAAAGGTGGCTTTGTGAACAGGCTTTCAAAGGGTCTTTCAGGCTGTAAAAGCAGCTGATTTAAGAAAGTTACTGCACGGTCAGCAGGCGACGTGTGAGCTTCCTGTTTAGCTCTGTAAGTACAGTGACAGGCAACCCAATGTGCTCATTACCTGGAACTTCGTAATCTGAAGAGAAAATGTACTGCGTGACTCCACAAAGCCCAGAAGCCGCTCGATCACACAGACCGAGACCACAGCCTGGGGTTGGCAGGTGAAGCACGCCTGCGCACGCACCCCGCCGTCCCGCCGCTCATCACGGCGCCCCTTGTGTGGGGCAGGAATGGTGCCGCATGCAAACGCCACGGATGAGGGTGAGGCATGTGCTCTGGAAGTGCAAAGTGGCTTGAAGGCTGCTGCTTCACCATCTGCACTGGGCTATCACACCCAGGTTACATGGCTTACTGGGTAGTCGGAGCTCAAGGGATGCACGGCGGAGAATGTCCAGCCAGTCTGTGCCCACGTGAAGAGTCCTTGGCTAGGTGAACACCAACCGAAGGAGCAGCCCAAGGGGCGGCAAGCAAACCCCTCTGCGCCTCGTGGCTGTGCTCCCACACCCTGCAGCCGGCTTTCCGTCTTACAGAGATCGCCTGGGACTGTCCCACCCAGTTTGCAATTGGGCTCTGCATAAAATCCTGAAAACTGCTGAGACATGTGGGGGGAAGGCTCGGCTTATTTCTGAATGCCACCGCTGTGTGTCAGATGTATCTGTTCACTGTTAATGAACCCCTTTCCAGAACCCACAGCAGGGTCACTGTACCACTATTCGGGTGTCCAGCACACACGCTGGCACGAAGAGTATGAAGAAGCCCAAGCGGACCTCGGGCCCACGGCGGCCCAGGCTGCCAACCTGCAGGACTCAAATTCCACCTGGGACTGTCCCTTCAGCACTGACCACCCCCATCACTCCCAAGCCTGGGCTCAGCATGAGGCTGCAGCTCATCCCTCAGTCACCCACGTGGAAGCCAGGTGGCCCAGATGCGTCTTACCTCTCTTTCCTCAGTCCCAGGCCTGAAAGGCTGCTTATCTTACAACCTCACTTACATAACTTGTGCAACGAACGAAACCTACGCACAACCCCAGGAAGCCGCTGTGGCCAAGGCGCAGTTTGGCGGCTGCCTGGGACACACAGCTAGGGACCCTAGGGCGTGGCCAGGAAGGAAGGTCCCAGCTACCAACTTCCTGGTGGCTGTGACGTTGGTAAACTGAGGATGGCTGAGGCAGTGGCCACCAATCCATGCGACTTATTTCAAATTTCCACCTCACAACTGACCCTGGCCACCAGCGCAGGCCTATAGTCTACAGACAGGAGGCCACCATCTGAGCTCTGTTGTACCAGCTGAGCCAGAAAGATGGTGCCCCTCCTGCTAGGATTCCAGGAATTCTGAAAGGAAGTCATATCAAGTATCAGCAAGAGGACGTTCTTGCAGGAGCAGCCACCTAGTGAGGCCTCTGCTCCACCATCCCTCCCTCGGTGGCTTGGAGGCCCAGGTGCCTGGTCTTTCTTCCTGCCGCTTAGCTCCTCCTCCTCCTGTCCTGCCACACACCGAAATCCTCACCCTCATGCACACAGTGCCAGGCTCTGCTGGGGAATTTACGAGGGAGCAGCGACGTGGTTTTTTTTTTTTTTTTTTTTTGTCTTTTTGAGACAGGGTCTCGCTATGCAGTTGAGGCTGGTCCTGTGCTCACTTTTGTAGCCCAGGCTGGTCTCGAACTCCCACCAATCCTCCTGCCTCAGCCTCCCAAGTGCTGGGATTACAGGTGTGAGCCACCACGCCCGGCTTGCGACGTGGTTTTTCCTGGTCTCCGTTTTTTACAGATTTCATCTCCTGGGAGCCCGGTGAGTGTGTGTGACAGACTGCGATAAGCGAACGATTAAAAACCCAGCCTGGGAAGGCCGTCTGCCCCAGTGTCAGGTGGAAGTCACACCTGCGCAGTGCTCAGGAAGGCCAGTCACTGCACAAGTCACTCTAAGTCTGGAGTGTGCAGGGTGAGGACGGTGCACAGAGGGACGGTGCCCCCGCCGCTCTGCAGCCCACCCCGTGGGCTAGGCTGAGCCCCTCCGTGGGTCCTCCTGGTTGCAGCAGGTATGGTGCCAGCTCCAGCTGAGTTCAGTCTCTGGCGAGGCTGATAGCCTCAGTCCCATCCTGCTGCAGTTGCTGTAGCTGTACCTCCAGGGGCAGACACCAGTGGATACACGCTCTGTGGCAGGAAGTGCCAGATAGGACCCGACATGACCTGTCTTGAAGTTTCACCTGCAAATGACTCTTAAATTGTGATCATCCTCTTTCCTCCATGTACAGACAGGTGTGGAACAATGGAAGGGTCTGTGCAGGGCCAGCGTAGGCGCAGGTGTCCCGAGCAAGGAACTCTGGGATCCGTGGGCAGTGCTGGAGATGGACCCCGGGGCCTGAGGCCTCAGCTACATCCTCTGCCCTTCTTTATCTTAGACAGTGTCTTGCTAAGCTCAGGCTGGGCTTAAACTCAAGATCCTACTGCCTCCACCTCCCAGAATGCTAGGATGACAGGCGTGCATGACCGCCAAACTTTAGAAATTCTATCAGCACTGCCTCCCCTGGAGGCCCACGGGGTGGCCTGTCCCTTCTCCCCGAGGGCGCACACTGCTGCTCCGTGGCCGTGGCTGTGCTCACCTGCTCCATGCTCCACGCTGGCTCCTGCCGCTGCCGCTCCCGCTGCTCGAGCTCCAGGCACTGCAGCCGCTGCCCCTGCTCCCGCCCCTGGCTCTTCTCTCAGTGCTGTACCTGCCAGTGCGGGCCCAGCCCAGGCCAGGCCCAGGCCCTGGTGTTCCTCCAGCTCCCTCCTTAGTGTGGCCCTGTTCTCGGTAGTGGGCTCACCTTTGTTCCTCTCCACCCGCTTTTCCAGCTGCTGAGAAGAAAGACTTAGGGACCTTTCCCTACCGGTGTGGCATGGTGGGGTGTGGAGATCTGTACATGGTCCCTGGGTGCCTGGCGAGGCCGCTGGTGAGAACAACTTTATTTCTAAGGCCTGAATTGAGAACATGTGATACCTCACAAAATAAAGGATCCAATCAAAAAATGGACATCTGAGTTGAACGGACACTTCTCACAAGATGGCAAACAGACGGCCAGAAGATACATGAAAAACTCATTCAGCATCGCTGGCCACTAGCTAAGGGCAAATTAAAACAACACTGAGATCCCATCTGACCCCAAGGAATGGGCGTCCCCGAGACGTCAAATAAGAACAACTGCTGGTGAGGCTGTGTGGTGAGGAGCCCAGTGACACACTGGCAGGATGGAAACTACAGAACTTGGCATAGAGAGTCCTCAGAAATGAAAACTAGATGTCCCGTTACCCAGCCACCCCCTGGTCAGCATCTTCCTGAAGGGGTAAAGACCTTGCGCTGCAGGGAGGCGTGCACACCTGTGTATACAGCAGCTCTTAGCAGCGGCTATGACACCCTGGAACGCTGCTGTGCCACCGGGATGGACTTGAGTCACGTGTAGGAAAATGGATGCAGCCTGAGACCACGAGGTGTAGCCAATCAGACGCACAAGCTCCAGCATTTGCATGGAGTTTCCTGTACCACAGACCCACAGCATAAATAAATCACAGAGCAAAATGGAAAGTGAGACCCCAGGCAACAGGAAGATGGAGCTTTTGCAGAAGAGAAAGACATCAAGAGATGGAGGGAGAAGGGACGCGTGTGCTGCAGTGCTGGGGCTGGCCGTGGTCTTGGGATCCTCCTGCTTCAGCCTCCCATGAGCTGGCGTTTCGGCATGCACCCCCGCACGCAGCTAGTCAGATATCTGTAACTCTTCCAAGAGGGCTGTTCGAAGCCTTAGGCCAGTGAGTGCTACCCTGAAGGCTCGTCTGCCTCTCTCAGGCTGCAAAGGACGTGTGTGGTTAAAGCACAAGTTTTCACCTGCAGGGCCTCAAGGGACAAAATAGCCTCAGCCGTGAGGGGAAGACTTATCTGCCCTGATCTGCAAGGAGTGGAGGCCTTGCGGGGCAGAACGAGGCAGGACCTGCTCAGGGAAGCCAGCGGCAGGCCGGAGAAGCAGCATCCTGGCCGCTGGGGGAAATGAAGTGCTTGCTTTCAAGGAGGACGATGACGCAGGCCAAGCAGGAAGCACACATCCTCACCAGCGGAGGCCAGCGCCACTGCCCCTTCCCAGTTTGCAGCGGCTGCCGACGGCCCGTGCGGGCGCAGGTAGGGAGCCAAGTCCTCAGTGACGCCGCAGCAGGATCTCCCTGGCTTCCGCCCTGGTCCGGTTTGCTCCTCTTCCTCGCCTCTCCATCACACTCGTCCCAGAGCTGCATCGTTTCCATGTCAGCCACACTGCAGTCCCAGTGCTCGACCTTAACCCCCTGCTGCCCTGCTTCACCAGGGCCTGGGCCCTGCCCCCTGCGTCTCGATGTCCCTGTCCTCTACAGATTTCCTGAAGACAGCACTTCAGGTTCTTCCTTGGACCTCCTGAGCCATGAAGTCCCCGTGTCCACGACACCCACTTGTCCTCAGGCGCAGCTGTGTTTCGCAGGAAGCTCCCACAGTGGTAGTGCACATGTGTGGCCGTGCTCTCAGAGACTGTCGCCAAGGGCAGACCACGCAGTACTTAGGGATCAATTTCTCAGGCCCTGTCCCTGCTATTTGGGACAGGAGGCTGTAAAGGTCTTCCACCCCAGGACCTGCTGGGATGGCTGGAACCCTGCTCCTTCTCATCCTTATTCGTCTTGGCGAAGTCACCGTCTCCTGCACCAGCTCTGAGGCCTGGAAGCCACGTGCGCTGCCAACTGCCCTGAGTACCTGGTGCTTTCCTGCCTCGTGTTTTCGTCAGGTTTGTACCTGCCATGCCACCTCACCCACTTCTCGCCCATGCCTCCCTCTACCCCAGGGCTCCTGGGCCCCTCTGGCCATCAAGGGAGCCGGCAGGTACAGCCTTTCCTGTTGAGGTCAAGCAGCCCCGTGTAGATAGTCTATAGCCCCAGACACAGCCTTCCTTCATTTCCAACAGATCCCTACCTCAAAGCCAGAGGCATCATTTTAAAAAGATCTGAAGTTTGGGGTAAAGTCAGGCTTGTAGTATTAAGTGCTTCCATGCCCCAGCCCCCAGCCCCCAACCCTAAGCTGCTCCTTTGGGTTGCACGCCTCCCCCCCACCCCCACAAGGCCCCATTGGTCCTGTTCTCCTGCATGTCCTGCTTGTGACACCTGTGGCCTCCCTGGGCCTCCAGCAAGCTGACAGTGCATGGGTGCCTCCCACACTGCTGCCCATGACAGCCCTGTCCCCACTGCCTGCCAGTGGAAAAGGCCTCGTTGCCTGCCGGACACCGAGCAGGCATGAGGTCTGATGTTGGCACCAGCGGAAGGGATCACAGATTAGGGAAACGGCTCTGTATGGGCTCCACCCAGAGAGAAAACACTGACATAGTAGGCCACACGGAAGTAGAAGGGGATCCACCTGGGACCTTGGGCACACTTCTCAGGCCGTCCTCGTGCGAGAACCCACCGGCTGGGCTGGCAGAGCCACACGCTAGGGCCTGCAGCCCAAGCTCCACTAACTGGTGTGTGTCCACTCCCTGGAGCCTTTCTCTGCAGCAAATGTGTGAGCACGTGCCAGGTTCTCAACAAGGCTGAGATGTTTTGAAACTGGCCCCATCAGAGATTATGCCTCCCTCTTAGCATCTCACGACTTGGAAACCATTTAGCTCTCCACCCCGGGCACCCATACACACATCTTCATACAGGCAGGGGCAGCCTCTTTCCTGTGCTGGCCCCACGGCTGAGCACAGAGACAGCGCCTGAGTGAGGCAGGGCCCATCACCAGACCTGACCCTGCCAGCTGATGGACTCACTGTGGGGTCAGGTGGTGGTGCAGGAGAGCGGGCGTGCAGGGTGGGCGGGAGCTCCGGGGGATGTGGGGTCCCGGGAGTGCATGAGGCCTGTCTCCTCGTTTCTCCTGGCTATTGGAGAGATGTCTCCTTTCTCCGCTATTTTCTTCTCTCAGGACCAAGGCAGTTCATACAAGTGTCACTGACTGTGGCAGAGCCCAGGAAAGCAATGGTCAGATGCACAGGGTAGGGCAAGCCCTGAGTGTCAGATGCTGTGGAGACTGTGGATTGCTCTTCAGGACACCAGGGAGAAACCTGGAAGAGGCTGGGGCACTGCTGGCGGGGGCCACACACAGCAAGTGGCAGGGCGCTGGGCTCTTCCTGCCCTGGTGCTGAGAGTTGCACCTCAGTTTCTCCTGGGGTGGGAAGGAGGCTGGAACTGAGGAAGGGTCCCAGGCAGTGACTGTGAGGTGTCTGGACAGTGTGTGCCCACTTCCCTGACTAGAATTACCTCCTCTCAGGGTGATGACATTGTCACACCGGCCCCCTGCAGCCTTGTGGAGGGTAGGTGGACCGATGACGCCCCAGTGTGTGCTTCTGGACAGGTGCGTTAGGGAGCTGGGAGTGTTGGGCCTCAGGGGCCTGGGAAAGCCGGCACTGTAAGAAGGGCCCTGGCTGCCACCCCTTTCCCCTGCACAGGGACACTATTCTCCTCTGCCCTCCAGTCTGAGTGGCACCACAGCCCGGCCACCAGTACCTGCTCTAGGTGGCTCTTGAGCACGGTCCACTCCATGTCCCAGGCTGCTGTGTCACTGGTATACTGCTGCTGCTGCTGCTGCTGCAGCCGCTGGCAGGCCAGCACATCCTCCCACAGCTCAGAGCGGAAGTCCTCCAGCACGGCGTCGAGGGCACTGAACAGATGTTGGTTCTCCACCACCTGTGGGACAGCAGGTCAGATCATCCTTCGGGTGGGAGGAGGTGGGGTCTGCTGCGGGGGACGGTGAGGCGACCTCTGCTGCTCGTGGCACCTGGGGTGAGGCTAAGGAGCTTCTTGATTAGGGAGCTGGGCCTCTTGGGCACGAAGGGGTTCCCACAGGTGGAACACAGGCCCGCGCCCTAGGATCTGCAGCAGAGGTGCAGGCGCAGGAAGGGCCAGAGGCCTGAGCAGGGCTCGCCAGCTCCCTATGGGAAGGTAAGTGTCCCGTGTGGGGCACAGAGCCGAGAAAATTCACACATGTGCCTCCATGCACACCACCCGTGCCAGCCGTTGAGGAGCAAGGACGGTGCGTGGCTTGGCCCCAGGAGATGACTGACGGCTCACAGCTGACATGCTGGGTGCAGCCGCCTCCCCCTTTCCTCTTGCTCCTGTTACTCCCAGGGGTCAGTTCCCCAGACTGCAGCATCTGTACCGTCCTGGGCTCACACTGGGCGCAGGATGCGTCTGGTGGGTGAAGGGGCTTTGTGGTGGCTCCCTTCACACTCAGCATAAAGCTGTTCTGTGTTGTGAGCTCGGCCTGGGCTTTCCAAGGCTTGCTGTGAAACCAGGATCCCTGCGTCAGCAGGTGTGGGGGGTGCAGGGCTCCTCTGGTTCCCGTCTCATCCACCGCGAAAGCCCCACAGTGCGCCCCCAGCTCAGTTCCAAGGCCAGTGAGTAAACCAGCAAACACACACCCAGAAGCCGAAGCGACTGTGGGAAGGCCCTCAGAGACCTTAGGTACATGGTTTCACATTTAAATCAAGTTGAATTAGTAAAGAGGAATCCTTTTATAAGAGCGTAAGAGCAGACGGATTAACAGAAAACCAGCTTTGCCTCCATAATTTAACTGAGCTTTACCATAACCACGCAGGCTTTTGGTGGAAGGAAAAAGCGTAGTTATGAGCATGGATTTGGGTTGTGCTTGCTTTGATCACCAATTTTTACTCAGGACAAATGACACTAGAAGTGCAAATCGACTGCTGCTTGACAAATTCAGCAGCCACAGACCCTCTTCAAAGCCCTTCGCATTTTGTCATCAGATGCTGAGTGTACAGCAGGCGACGACGACCTTCAGGGAGCCACGCCCCTCACCGGGGGAAGCTGTGAGCAACGCACAGCTATTTCTCAAAGCTCCACACCAAGAGTTTCTAAAAATTCTATGTGTAAAAAAAGCAAAAATGAAATTATGTAAGATGGTCTGCCTGAGCATTACAATCTTTTCAGAAACACATCTTTGCAGTTTGCTGAAAAGTTATGTTTATGATAGTTTTTCACTCCAGTAGAAAAATTACTATTTTTCTTTTCAAATCAAGCGAATTTTAAGCCTAAAAGGACAGTAAGTCTGATCCAGTCGCTGAGCGGTGCGCTGGAGGCAGTGAAGCGCGGCACCTTCTCACACTGTGACGGGATGCTTTCCGGTAAGCTCTTCCGCCCCGGCTCCACCCGGTTGCTACCAAGGCAGCTTTCAGCCTGACACCGCACAACTGCTGCCCACACTGGAGTTGGAACTTTGTAATCTAACGGATGGGCACCACTCTTCTGACCGTCTTTTATAACCACGTATAAAAAGAAATCCTTTTGCAACTGAAAATCTGGTATCTCTGCACGTGAAGCAAGTGCCTTTTGGCTTTATTCCATGTTAGTTAGTACAGGCAAGGCTCATGCTTCCATGCATGCTCGGCTGGCATAAGCAATGCTAGATTTGCCTCCATAATCTCCGTGAGCCCAGGATGGTGCAGATGCTGGAGTCTGGGGAACTGATCCCTGGGTGTGTGCTTGCTGGGTTACTCAATGGCCTCATGAATCTGTGGCCCACAGTAAGGTCAGCCTTCACAGCCCGAGTGCCTGAGCTGCTCAGGGTTGAAGGTGCCCCAAGAGCACAAGAGCCCAGAGCGTCAGTGCAACTGGTACTTGCTATTCCCTCACGGGCCGGAAACAGCAGGTGATGAGACAGAAAGCCACTGCAGCCATGCCACAAATGCGTGACGGTCACTGAGGCTGTCTATGGAACCCTTCTGGAGATCCCGAAGAGCCCCAGGCAGGCAATGACTCTCCTAAACAGACCCAGAAAGCAGCGCCATGGGCTGGGGAGATAGCTCAGCAGTTTAAGAGCCTGCCTGGCATGCTCAAGGGCGCAGGTTCAATCCCTGGTGCTGCAGGCCATGCCAGGCCCCATGCTGTGCCAGCCACTGAAACTGTGTAGTAGCGCACACCTATAATCCCAGCACTGGGGAGGCTGAGACAGGAGGATCGTTATGAGTCTGAGCTGCATAGCGAGACCCTGTATCTATTTAAAAATAAATAAAAGATTGAAAAAACAAACAAAGCACAGCCACCGATGATCACTAACCCTGCTTCCTATAGGCCTCTACAACCTCGCTTGGATTTCTTACCCACCCAATAGTAAGAAGTGAGGGTCTGCACTGCACCCTGGGTTTGCCCCCAGAAGCCAGACTGGGAATACTCAAGTTCTGACCCAACCTCCCACCCTACTCCTGTTCCATTCCCACTCCAGTCCTTTCCTTTGGCCCATTCCCTCTTTTCTTGCAGCCAGGGTCCTGAACCCTGGGCCTTGAGCAAGCTGGACACTCTACCACTGAGCTGCACACCTCTCCCCAGCGTTTTCTTGTAGCTGCCTAACGTCTGTGAGAGTTCTGTCCTCCCCCATGCCTGGGGAAACAAGAAAGCAAGCCTGAAAGCTACTTCCCCGCCCTCTTCCCCTGGTGGTGCCCCGTGATGGGTTCTGGATACAAAGATGACCAAGTCAAGCCTCAAATTAAGACTCAGTTCCACTTAGTCTCTTTCTGCTGAAAGCCACCCTGGGTTCAAGTTCCTTGGAAACTCTGGTACCAAGGGTTTTGCTATTGAGCCTTTGGTGGTGTAGTGGTTGATACACTGTGTCAACTTGGCTAGATGACTCAGTGGCCCGGTTCCCTGTTGGTGGGAGCCCTGCTCTGGGGTGCAGTTGGTTCCTCCCTGGAGCATGACCAGGGCCTGCCTAGGATATGATTGGCTCCTCTCTAGAGCGGGACCAAGGGCCCATCCTGGGGTATGATTGGTTCTACCCTAGAATACAATGGGCCCACGTCAGAATGACTGAGTACAAAAAGACTTCTTAAAGGGCTGAGGAAGGAGTCAAGACTTCACTCTGTGGGAGAAGCTTCTGTCCTCGCATTCAGCCTGGACTTCATTGTCTGGCTTGCAGCGCAGACTCTTCGGCCTCCAGCTTGGATCTTTCACCATCCAGCGCAGACTCTTCAGTGTCCATTACAGACACTTCAGTCTTCCAGCGCAGACCCATCAGCCGACAGATAGAGACTTACACGGAGCGCTGCAGTGAAATTTGGACCTCGGGATTGAATTCTTCAGTCTGGAGCATGCAGACGCCCTCTGCATGCTTCCTCATCTGACTCTGCGGCTGACTATTATAAGCCAATCTTATAATTCCTTACAGATTGTATATTTTGTGTTAAAATCCATTCCTTATATATCTGTTCTGTTCCTCTAAGTAAAACTGACCAACACAGGTGGGTTCTAAACATGCGTCAGTTTCAATTCTCAGCCCAATTTCTCAGCCTCTTCAGAGATCGGCTCATGGGTTTCCTAGCACAGAGCAGGATAAAACAGCTCCAGTATGTCCTTCTCCTCCACTGAAGGGCAGGTCAGCTTGGGAAAGGCTCAAAGCACTGCTACATGGAGACCGGGAACCCGACGGTGAGGTAATGTGTCACTCTACACGGCTTCGAGGTTCCTGCCAGCCAGGCACTCACACTGCCATGCAAGTCTATACTCAATGTTATCCACAAAATGTGACTGGGGAGTTAGGCCTTACCTGCTACACCCAGAAACCTGAGACCGTGCCAGTGCTGTGCAGAACCCCAGATTTCTGAGCAGGTGCGTCAGGTGAAATCCTACCTCAGGGAATCCAAAACCACCATCGGTGGACTCTGCATGCTGCCTCGGGCCACTCACCTTACAGACAGGCTTAATGGAGAGCTGGAGCGGACACACTGACCTGCCGCTGCCAGCTGAGCCACAAGACAGGCGAGGGCTTCTGCCTCTTCCTTACTGATCTCATTCTGTGACAGGCAGGGACCTGTGATGCTAGGGGACCCGACCTCAGTCATGCAGGAAGGGCCATGCCCATCAACAGAGGCCACTGCTCTGTCAGCAAGGACAAGCCTCCCTGTGGCGCCGTCCAGAAACAACACTGCACTCACAGATCCAGCAATGTATGCATAAAGAAGTCACTGTAGTTTTTTTTTTTTTTTTTACCTTCACTGTTACATTTAGATTAATCTAGGATTTTCTTCTAAAACCACTGTCCCTCCACCCCCAGAAGCGAAGGCAAGCTCTTAAAGGCTACCTGAGGGCATCAGAACAGTGCTTCAGAAACTGGGTATTTCTTTACCAGGGGCCACATGCGCGCTGGCCAGGGGTGTGCCTGACCTTTGGTCCTGGACTGTGCTGTGCTTCAGCCACCACTGCTGTCACCCTCAGTGTCCGAAGCACGAAGACTAGCTAGGTGTCTCAGTTACTTTCCTCTCATTGCTGTGATAAAATAACTGACACCTAAAATTAGGGAAGGAAAGGCTCATTTAGCTCATAGTGTGTGGAGGTTTCGGTCCATACTCAGCTGGCTCCAAGGCAGAGTGGCACGTGGCAGAGGGCAGCAGTTTATGGTGGCAGAAAACAGTAAGATCACAAAGGGAGGAGCAGAGGCAGAGGGCAAGCCTCTCTACCTCCCTTGTACTGCATTAAGGCTATCTGCACCAGGGCGCGTATGGCACTCATACCCATAATCCCAGCATTGGCTTATGAATCAATCACAGACTCCAGAAGCTGCCCTGTGACTGCGTGAGGCTTTGGGGGGACACACAGACACAAACTATAACCTGAGGAAAGATCAGTAAGGCCCCCACTTAGTAAGTGCACACCGAGTCATGGTTCAGAGCAGAAACTCGGGCCAGGTCTGATAAAACTCCAGGGTCCACCTGAGAAGAAACCACACATCAGAGGGGGCTACAACTTTGTCACTGATGGTGAGGTGCGCTGTGACCTGCCAGCTGTGGAAGGGATTACAGGAGACCTCTTAGCAGGTCTCCTAGGGCATATGTGCACACGGTTGGTTCAGAGCAGCAGGAATGACAGCAAACAGACCACAGTGCATCAACTTGAGATGTCTGAATCGCGGGGCCCACCTTAGGGCGCAACTGGCCCGCCCCGGAGTGACTCAGCACAAAAGGTGTGCACAAAGGAGTTGAGGGAGGCTTCTCTGTGCTGCTTCCTTGGAGGAGTCTGGGTCTTCCTTGTGCCCCTTGGCAGCAGCGCCGCTTTGGAGGAGCTCTGACATTCTTGGTGGAGCACCGGTCTTCGCAGTCAGTGTAGAAGGAAGAGGCTTGATGGCCGCTGCGGCCGCTGCTCCCCCTCTGCTCTTCGTTGTTTTCTGCCTTAGAGCCCATGGAGTACAGACTGCAACCTCCACAAACTGTGAGGTGAGTAGTCCCTTTCCTTCCTTCATTTTGGGTGTTGGTTATTTTGTCCCAGCAATGAGTGAAAAGTAAGTAAGATACTCAGTGAGCACCATCTGGCTCCTCTTCTGTGGAGGGAGCCGTCTCGTCAGGAAGGCGGCAAAGCTTTGGGGTGTGCAGAAGAGACAGGCCTCACAGGGAGGAGCTGTCCAGGCTTCATGCACAGGGTGGCTCTCAGTGCTGAGTGCTTGCCTGCTACACTCCAGGCCCTGGGTTTAGCCCCTCCTACTGCAGCAGTAAGCTAGGTCTCATCTGGCAGCAGAGATGCTCTTTCTGGAAGCTTCTTCACCTCAGACAAGACGGAAAGGGGGCAGCTGGGCAGCCAGGAGGCCAGCTGGTATGGGCTGAGGTGTCTGACAGGCCAGGTTCCCAGGCCCCGTAGCTGTAGGAAGCCGACAACCAGGGCTGCACTGGCCTGGGGGACAAGTCCTCCTCAGGCCTGAGCCTGGACCAGGTGGGTCTCTGCAGTGACCAGGAGTGGGCAAGCCTCGCAGACAGCTGGGGAACATCACCCCACAGCTCTTACAGTGGATTCTCCTGGTCCTGCACACCTGCTTGCAGTTGTTTCAACAGGAGAGTCACGTCACCTCCCCAAGGGACAGAGGATACCCACCTGTGTCCACTTTGAAAGAAAATTGCTAAGACTAATGTTGGGAACAACGGGAGGAAAAAGGGAGACAATTTAAAACCCTGCCAAATGGGCGGGACTTCAGGCTGGGTGAAGCCGCATGGCCTTCTACCCCAAGAGCACACTTTCCTTCCTTTCCCTGAACAGCAGGCTGCAGGGCTGAGGCGCCACCCTGCTGTGGCCCAGGACCACCTGAGCTAACCACAAGCATGGCAGAGGCCTGACCTTGATGCTGCTCCTCAGAATAAAAACAGGACTAAGCTGAAGGCACTGTTCGCGAGGCTGCGCTCTAGTTGCTACCTAGATCCCTGCTGGGAAGTTTCTTCCTTGATCTGAAATCTCCCCAGGCCGACGCTATGGTGTGGGCAAAGGTCCTTGGGAAGTGTCCTCTCTTCCTGAGTTATCCGCCATGGGAACCCTCGGGGGTGGGAGGGGGGATTCCTGCTGCGCAGAAGATCAGACCCTGTTGCTTTTCCTCACCTAGCTCTGAGCCAACGTCCCAAGCTTCCTACAGGGCTCTGCAGGATGCCTGTGATCCCAGCGTTTGGGAGGCTGAGCCAGGAGGACTGCTGCAAGTTTAAAGCCAGGTTGGGCTACATGGTGAGTTCAAGAGCAGCCTGCACTGCATAGCATTTTCAAAAGGACGTTATTGGTTGTATTCTCTGGCTTATCAAGTGATGGCGCCCGCTGTGAAGCAGCCCTGAGCAGCGCTTAGTTAACCAGCCCGAGCCCTGGGCCCTTGTCGGAGATGGGTGGTGGACTCCGTAGGTGGACCTCTGGGAGGCCCCTCATCCCTACTGAGGCCTGGCAGGGTGGGTGGAGCCGAGACCCTCACGGCACAAGGCAAGGCCACAGCCGAGGACACCCGCTCCACCTCAACTGGGTGAGGGCTGCAGCCTCGGCACCTCGCCCTGGGTGGATCAGCTGAACGCCTCACCTGGAGGTCCCAACAGGCCCGCCCTTCTTCAGCCCTCCCCTCCCCTCCTGACAACTAAACAAATATGGCGGGCGTCCAGAGAAGGGCCGGGGCTTAGCCTGAGAGAACCTCAGGCCCTGAGAGAGGGCTCCTGGGGCCCTGAAACCATCCTGTTGCCTCTTTTATTCAGCCTGCGCTGTACACTCCTTCAGGAGACGGCAGACCTGACCAGCCTGCAGTAACCAAGGGGCAGTGTTAACCCAGCCATAAGCTGGTTCATTCCGACGGTGCTCAGTGACACTAGCAAAGGCAGCCCTGAACTCTCACCTCTCTGCCTGTGCGCTTTGATTTTCACAGGGTCACCGAATACTTGTACATGGTGCAGCATGGTTTGAAGAGAGCCAAAACCCTTCATCTATGCCAGGGACCCAAGCCACAACAGCACACTCGTTCCTTCCCAAGACTCCCCTCCCAGCCAAGCTGTGCTCCGAGCTCGCAGTCTAGCTGAAGTCAGACTACGCGACAGGTTCCCTCTTCCCTGGAAGAGCATCAGTTGCTGAAGGCCACGGGCAACCCCAGAATATCGTGGCTCTGAGATAGAGGCACTGGTCCCCCAGGGATGCACCCCCCTTTCCCGGGCCCTCATTCACACGTGCGTGGGAGCCACGAGAAGGGGTGGGTTGCCGTCGGTGAGTGTGGACGGCAGGACTGCTCACCAAAGCCCAGTGACTGTGAGCAGCCACGGTGGCAGTGGTGAGGGGGAGGATGTTTCTGCCACCGTGACACCGGCACTTAGACCCACGACCAAGCTCAGCCTGGAGGACACGCACCCACCTGCCTGTGGAGCCGCCTCCCATCCGCAGTCTGCAGCCACAGGGATGCCTGGTCGCCAATGTGCGCCGGGGGAAGCGGAGAAGCCTCCCGCACTGCAAAACCACAGCTGCAGCCACTGCCATCGTGCTCCAGCCCATCTGCCTGGTGGGGTCCCTGGGTTCCAAGTTCCCTGAGCCCAGGGAGGCTCTCTGGATGCTCGCCCTGAAATCAGCACACGGGACACACAGCTCGCCCACAGCCTCTTGCCATTAGGCCTGATTCTCCGGCTCTCACTATGCTGCCCACGTTGGCCTGCAACGCCTAAGCTCAAGGGATCCGCCTGCCTGTACCTCCTGAGAACCCGGAGGGTAGGCTCCTCGTCTGTACTCTGGAAGACAGCTACGCATCTACAGGTTGTCGAGTCCTTTCTTTCCCAGTCTCCCAGGACAGCCACGTGAGCCTTTCCCTCCGAGGTATCTCCTCCACCTGGACAGCACAGGGTGGTGCTGAACGGTGAGAAGTCACTCTGCTCACAGGCAGTACCACTTACCCTACCACTTATTCGATCAGAAGAGAAATCCTGCAGGACACCTCACAACTAGATCTACTGCCTAATGATGTTTCATGTCATGGGTCCTGGGAAGCTATTGGAAGTGATTTTTAAAGACTTTTTTTCTGCAACCAGAAGAGAGACAACTACCTTGTACAGGATGGCTGCAAATTACACATGCAGTTGCTAGAATGAAAAGCAGGTGAGACATCTTTGGAAGCCCAAGGGAAACCAACTGCAGGCTCGGTAGCTCCAGAGCCCAGGTCACCCTCACTTTCGCAGTAAAACCTGATCAGAATGCGAGTCCTACCCTGCTACTGTCATGGTCCAGGAACAGAGCATAAAGAGAAGGATGTGCAGGGGCCAGGGTGGCTTAGTGGAGACCCCTGGGAGGTGCCTGGCATGTGTCGCCAACACTGGGACAAAGTGGGGAGTGGGGCAAAGGCTTTGGAAGCAGCAAGGGGGAAAAGGGCGGAAGCGGACCTTGGGGTGATGACCTCAACCAAACACATGAGTGGCAAGGAGAGGCCAGCAGAACGGTTCCCGGGAGGAGCTGGGTACCAGTGTGCTCTCACAGCACAGTCCCCAGCAGCAAGGGGACAAACCACTGCCTCCCACACCTGTGAGCCCACCAGGGGACTCAAAGGCCTGGATATGGTGTCAAGAAACCAGCTGCGAAGGGAAGCGCTCGGCCAGCTGTCACCTCGGCACTGTCCGCCCGCTGCCTCGCCTCCCGCCAGTGTTTCAGCAGCCACCGCAGCTTGACATAGAAGAGGAAGACGCTCCGCCTCAGCGTGGCCAGCTCGCGGTGCAGCGCCGCCCGCTCCTCGTCCCAGGTGCGCGCGTGCAGCGTGCTCTGTAGTGCCAGGCTCTGCACCTCCAGCTCCTTCCACTGCAGCGCGTGCAGGTGCTCTTCTTCCAGCTTGAACGGAACAGAGTGGGTGACAAGGGGCCACCCCACCTGTGCACACCCAGGGTAGGGGGGTTCCAGGCCCAGAGGCCTCACAGCCACTAACCCTTCTGGACACCTGCTTAGAGCCACTCAAGGACCACAGAAGCAGGTCCCACCCCCCCTGCACCAGGGTGCAGCGCACAGCTGCGTCCTGCCACTAGGGAGCAGGGATCCCTCCTGATGCCCTGCAAAAGAGCACTTGAACTGATGGGGAGGGAGGGAGGAAGGGGTGGAGGGAGGCCTGCCAAGATGGTAGGGAGAGGGAAGCATGCACCCTGGTGTGGGCTATCCGTTGCACTCTTAGAACTTAACAGGTACATCAGGTCTGCGTCTCTCCTAGGGAGACAGCACCACCGCTGATAAAGAGGCAGCTCCCGCCTCAACGTCAAGCTCCTGCCTTTTGCTTTTCTTTGAATTAGAGGCCTTGCTACATTGTTCAAGCTGGCCATGGACTCCTAGACCCAAATGATCCTCCTGCCTCAGCCTCCCAAACAGCTGGGACTAGAGGTGCGCACCACCACGTGCAGCTAAGTTACTATTGTTAAAATACTTCCATAGCCATCTTGCATACAAGAACTAGTGTGCCTTGATTAAGCAAAAGGGTGCAAATTAAATCTTATTTTTCAGATAAGGTATGGGGATAAAATTGATAGCAGCTAAGGGGTCACACAATAACGAAGGCTGCACACCCCGAGAAGGGGGCTGGAGCAGCAGGCGCATGGAGAACGGGACAAATCTGCAGGCATGCTGGGCTGAGGACGCCGGTTGCCTGAGTGTTATGCCAGCGGTTGTGACAACGAAGGCCGGTGAGGCCGAGCAGGGGCTGCGGCAGGCGCCGGACACTGTGCAGCCATGAGCTGTGTGACGCCTGCCTGGTGTTGGGCTCCAGGCAGACGATGGTGCTGCTGTCCACGTGCCAGCCGCCCTCTGGTGCTCCCGCTGCTCCTCCCTGGAGACATCAGGTGGGATGGGGGTGGGGAATGCCTGGAACCTGGCGGCTGCCGCACTGTGCTGGCGGTTGTGTCCACTTCGACGGCATCACAAAGCTGCGGCTTCCTCCTCCCAATATGCTGCGGTGGGTGTGGGGAGCGGGACCCCTCACCTGCAGCACACAGCACCACACCCTTTCTGCTTCTTCAGGTGCTGGCCTCAGGTGTGACCCGGCCTTGGGGCTGCCCTGGGACACCAGCAGCCACTGTCCCTTCTGCTCTGAGCGGCCTGTGGGACTGAAATCCTCTCCTCCACACTGCTTCCTGGTGACGCCGAGCTGGAGGCACTCTGGGGACCTCCCACTGCCGAGCGGGCTCTCCAGCACTAAGTTCACCACTCAACCACATGTGGTGCGGTGCCCAAACATCTTTTAATTAGTTAGGAATTTGTCTTCTGCATAACAGGCAGTTACTGCCCTCTGCTAATGATGTTCCTGACCTCCAAGGGCGCATCTGGGGGGCTGTGTGGCCCCAGGAGAGGCAGGCAAGCACACTGGCTGCTGTTCCATAGGTCAAGCAGAGCTGTGAGGATCCCTCATCAGGCTGTGACCCACTTAGACCCTGGTGGCCTTGGTCGCATCGGGCACATGCGCACTGCACACGCCCCTTGTGCGAGCCCTGGAACATTTTATAAGGCGGCTGCTTTGTTTTGTTTGAAGCACACGGCAATCTTCCAGGAACAAAGGGAGGAAGAGGAGCCACAGCAAGAGTGTCCCTGGAGGTCACTGACAATGGAACTCACCGGGTCACCTGCCCCCGCAGACCTCTCATCCTGGGAACTCCAGGAAGAGGTCCGACGGATGGAGGACGGACAATCAGCCTGCAGCAGGTTGCTCTGGGGCGGGGAGAAGCTCCTGCCGCTGCCCAAGGGCAGGCAGTGTTTGGAAGACAACAGTTTAAGCTGAGCTGATGTTTGCATCAGAAAATTCACCTGGTGTGACCACTGCCCAGCTGGCTGGGCTGCCCTACTGCAGGAACCACAACGTGGCTTCCCTATCCCCCTCGGTCCACTCTCTGTGTTTTCAGCTACCGGGGGTCACACACAGCCCCATGTATCGAAGTAGAAACGCCAGAAGCGGCCGCCTTAAAGCTCAGCCTGCGGTCCTCTCGTCGTGGCTCTGCTTCCTCAGTGCCCAGCTGTTCCAGTGCTGTGGTCTAAGTTCAGCCTTCTCACGAGTACCGGGGAGGGAAAAACACCCTCCACGGTGTGTTCGGGGCTGGGTACTGTGAGGCCTCGAGTGTCTGCAGATTGTGCCCCACACAGAACGGGACACATCTGAGTAGGGCTGTGTGATCCCATGTGCCTGCTGATCTGTGCCTGATATGACATCTTCCTGTTTTCCCCTGGGCCTGGGGATTGAACCCAGGGCCTTCATACTGAGCTATACCCATGTCCTATATTTTTGTATTTTCAGATAGGGTTTTACTAAGTCACCAAGTCGGGCAGGCCGGGCTGGAACTCAGTTTCCTCCTTGCTCGGCCCCACTCCCTGGCATGCACCATCATGCCCAGTGCAGACAGGGGCTCTGGGGACCGAGGAGGGCTGCGCCGGGCTCTGCGTGCATATTTACCTTCCGGATCTTGTCTGTCCATGTCTCTGTGTCCTCTTGCCGTAGTTGGGTCGCCTGCTCAAGCTGCCCCTGAAGCTCCGTAACCGATATACTCTGCTCAGGGAAAACGGGAGGGCCCCTGAGCTAGCGGTGGGGCAAAGGAAGGGCTTCAGGGAAAACGAGGACGTTGCCGCTGGTGACAGTGTAGGACAGACGTCGGCACAACTGAAGATACACACGAGCAACACGCACAGAATGCAGCTGTGGAGTGACAAAGGCGTCGTCCCAGGAGCCCTGCACCCTGTGGCCACCTGTGTCACCTGGTGACGACAATGACACTCTCCCTTCATCTCCCACCTGGCAGGCAAGGTGGCTGTGGGGACCTAGCACCTGAGGTCTGCCACAAACATAACCACGAGGCCACCCCGGGACCCTGGCAAGGCACCTGGGTCGAGCCTGAGTCTCCGCCCTTAGATTCACCCCTTATGTGTCTCCAAATGCACAGCCCGTGGTTCAGATGTTTGTTGGGGAGAGGTCCCTGTCCCAACCCCAGCAGGGTGGGCCTGGTGCTCTGGCGACAGAGCTGGCACTTGCTTTCAAGCCCAACAGGGGCAACAATGCCCAGGGGTTCCATGCGGAGACCTACTTATCACACAAGGTCACACAGAGACTAGAAGCTAGACCCACATTTAAAACAGGTCAAGGCGCACGCCTGTAATCCCAGCACTTGGGAGGCTGAGGCAGGAGGATTGCTGTGAGTTCGAGACCAGCCTGGGCTACAAAAGTGAGCTCAAGGTCAGCCTGAACTGCACAGCGAGACCCTGTCTCAAAAAGACCAAACAAACAACAACAACAAAACAGGTGAAGGAATCGGTATGATTACTCTTCGTAGTCATCTCCATCTTTTATGTCCACATGGACTCAGGGCAGAGGTCACAAAAGCCACCTCTTTTAAAATAAAATGTATTTTAGAGGCGTACACACTGCCACACTAAAATTCTCCAGCACAGTTAAATTTTAAGCTGGCATTTTACTCGCGGGGCTGTGCTACGTGAGCACAGGTGACTCCTTTCGGTGAGCCAGAAAGGACAGTTGCCAGAGGAATGTGCCACCCCACTGGCTCGCCAGCTCCCCTCTAACCCATCTGTTCCACTTCCCTGAGGCCCTAGTTCCCCCTGGCCCCCTGGGAGCAAGGCTGCCTGCCACAAGCCAGGATCAGACCCCAGCAACAGGAGATGCAGGAGAGCCATGTGCAAAGGCCTCGCCTCCCAGGCTACAGAACCAAGGGTATAGCCGGAGTCTGAGACGCATCAGGAATTCAGTGACTTTGGGGAAAACTGTAACTTTCATTTTTTGAAAGTATTCAGTATAGGGTGTACAGGGTCTCACTACACAGATCAGACTTGTACTGATACTGTCTTCTGTCTACCACGCCCTGAGATTACAGGTGTGTACGTACCATCACGCTTAGTCTCAGTCACCCTCTCAGGGTGCCCCGGGGGGTAGGGCTGGCATAGCATGCTGGGGATTAAGGCCCTGGCGAAAACTTTTGAGATCTAAACTTGTCCTGTTTGGGCCGATGAGATGGTTCAGTGGTCTAAAGCACCTGCCTAGGAAAGTTTAGGCAACTGTGGGGACCTCAGCTCGAACCCCGGCACCACATGCTGTGCCAGCCCCACCCCCAGGGTAGCCTGAGCCAGCCATAACACAGATAAACAAATGAGGTTTCAAAAAAATAAAATTAAAAAAAAAAAAAAACTTGTCCTGTTTTAAGAAACTCAACAGCATCTGAGAACATTACCCACTTGTTTGACTGGCTGGTGGTATCGACCCCTACAGTCTTTCACATGTGGGATCTCTTTGAACACAAGTGCTTGTCTACATGCTGAAGTCACCCCCATGACCAATCTGTCCTTTCCAAAAGGCCTCTTGGGTTATGTGTTAAATGTGTACAGACTCCCCTGAGAAAACAATGCTAAGTGAAATAAGTCAGACACACTAGTTCACATATTACATGGTTTCTTTTTTTTTCTTTTTTTTTTTTGTCTTTTTGAGACAGGGTCTTGCTATGCAGTTGAGGCTGGTCCTGAGCTCACTTTTGTAGCCCAGGCTGGTCTCGAACTCGCACCAATCCTCCTGCCTCAGCCTCCCGAGTGCTGGGATTACAGGCGTGAGCCACCACGCCCGGGAGACACCAAAACATACAAGAGCAAAATGAAAGACAGATGATAGGAAACGGAGAGATCTTCTACAAATGAGGGGCAAGAGACGGAGGGCGGGGAGGAGTGCAGGAGCGTGAGGAGTGTGCCAGTGTCGCACGCCGTTAGGGTTTGTGTGTATTTGTCCCCCCAAAGCCTCGGACAGTCACTGAGCAGCACTGCTGCAGTTTGCGATTCATTCATGACCCAGGGCTGGGACTATGGGTCTGACTGCTGCTGGGATCACGGGTGTGAGTGCCTCGCCCAGCCTGGGTGGGCAGCCTGAGTGGAACATAAGACAGAGCGACAGGCGGGTTCTGTTGCCACTGTTGCTGCTACTCCTCCCTCTGCTCTCTGCGGCCACCATCAAAGGCTGCCCTCTGCCATGTGCCCGTCTGCCTTGGAGCCAGCTGAGTATGGATGGAAACCTCTAGTAACTGAGCTAAGTACGCCTTTCCTTCCTGCATTTTGGGGGTTGGGTATGTGGTCCCAGCAACGAGTCGAGAGTGCCCGAGACACACGCACACACAGCTCCCCACGCGCAATGTGACCGCGACACACTGCAGACTAGTGAAAGCTAAAGCAGCGCGTGCTGTTTGGACGGCAACACAGTCTCCCCTCGTGTGCGTCTGATGTCCACTTACGGGACAGGCACGGCCCGGTAATCCTCTTATCTGGATGTCTGAACAACCGTCCTACCCTTGCCAGCTCCAGCCGCTGTTGGCTGCTTTGCAGTGGGGTCTGGAGCTGGGTTTGGAGCTCGCCTTCAGCCAGCAGCTAGTCACCCATGCTCTCAGATAGGTCCGGGTTGAGATCACGCCCTGCTTTGGGTTAGAAGGCTGCTGCGTACTGTGAGGTCCTGTCTCAGGGAGTCAGGGCCCACCTGGTATCCAATGGAAAGCGCAAGGCCTTGAGGGCTGCCATAGCGCCTTCTCTCCAACCCGGAGTCCAAACTGCCTGGCCGAGGTCCTGGTGCTGCTCTGCCGACTGGAAGCCAGGGGCAAATGTCTCTCCTGCCTGCCACTCTCCTTCCCCATTGGTGCCGGGCCCAAGTCCTATCTTCTGTCCCTTGGCGCCACCAAAGCCTGAGACTTCTGGTTATCAATGCTGCTACCACCCGAGTGTACCCCGACAGCGAGGAAAGGCCAATATCTTCAGTTCTGCACAGACCCCAGCCCTCAGAGACCTTGGAGGTGAGCCCTGGGACGAGGGGCTGTCTGTACTTCATGCAGCACTTTATTTCGCAGATACTGAAGGAGCCGGGCACTGTCCAGGTACCAGGCACGGTCCAGGCACTGGGGTGCGGACAGTGATGAAGCTGTCTAGCGCTGCCCAGGGTTGCTAGCTGCAGGCTGGGGGCCTTCCACTGAACACTTTTGAGGTCCCGTCCAGCTGTGCTTTTCAGCCTCTTGTCACTCTGCAGAAGGAGCCTCCACATTTTTAAGGCATTAGGGACCAGCCAAAGCTTTCTAGCACTATGGGTCAGAGCAGATGTTCTCATAAAGCACTCTGTTTAAGAAAGGCACAGAGCAGCTGACTCAGTTGCTATGTACAGGCCTCTATCCTGAACCCAAGTGCTCTGAGTCTGGGACTATTTGCATATGCAAATAAGGTGGCTGGGGAATGGGACAGAAGTCTGAAGACAAAATCCACTTTTGTTCTGTATACACCTTAGACACGCAGACTACAGGTAACTTTGCAATATTTTAATCATCCTGAGAATGAAACCAAGTTTCACAGTGTTGAATTTTCTGTTTAAAAAGTTCTGGGGTTGCTCCAAGTATTAAGGGTTTTGAAGGGTTTCACATTTTGGGTTAGAGGTATTTGAGTTGCTTTCACATTAATAAATACTTGTCACATTGCAGCACCTTTCGATCTGTGAGAACGACACAGAGGAGGAGCCCAGGAAGAGACCCGCGGGCGCCGTGAGGTGGCTCTGCCAGGAATCTGCTTCCCTGCGGAGCCCCAGAGCCAGTCCTGCTCGTCTCTCAGAGCCTCATTGCCCGGCAGGGCCCATGTCTTTCACATGTAGTAAAACCTCTGAGACAGGCACTCCTCACATGCTGGGGTGCCTGGGTCACTCCAGCATTTCGATGAACGCAGTACGAACACACACCGGGAGCCTGGTGTTGAGGGACCCTAATCAGCACGGCCACCATAGCTATGCACACCAAGAAATGCTGTCACATGCAATGAGTGCTTCCGTTCACCACCAAGCCACGATGTGCCTGTGAGTGCCATCCCACTCACTTGGTGCTGCCTTTACAGTGCACACATCCACCAGGCCCTTCTGTACAGGCAACTGATCCACACCAGCACCTCCCCTCTTACTCCTGGCTATTGGCACACTGTTGTAACATCCTGAACCCACCCCTGTGTGCCCGGAGCTGTGGCCCACAGCACTTATTTCCTGAGCGTCTCCAGAGAAGACAGCTCATCACTGTCCACTCGAAGGAGACAGTGAACGTCAGCTTCGCAGTAAGGGAGGAGCAGCGCTGCTCCGAGTGGTCACTGTCCCGCCCAGCAGTGCTCGGCAGCACCCCACATTTCTTGCTCGCCCAGGACTCTGTCTCTGTTCAGTCCTGCCCAGGGCCACCATAGCCTCTATCAAAGGCGGCACAGGTGGGTCACACATGGGGCGTAAGACCCCGGCAGTTGTATAGTGGCTGGCATTTCACAGCAGGTGCACAAGGGCCGGCAGATGTTTGTGCGTGTCCACGGTGAAGGGATAAGAGGCGGTGCGAGGGAGGAGAGCTCAGAGACTTCTGACACAGAAATCCAATCTTCTGGACTCTGGCATGGCTTCTCATCTATGTGAAATCTGACCAGAGTCCACACTGGGCCACTTCTCATTGAGGACTTCTGAAGCACGTGCACATTCCATGTGACATACTCTGCTATGGCCTGCTGCAGACAAATGTGAGTCCATCGCAGATTTCAAGGCAACCGCAAGGCAGACCTGGGCATGGCATGGGCACTGTGCCAGCATCTGGAGGGGGCGGGCCCTGCATACACTCGCTCCCAGGAACCCAAGCAGCTGGTCTGCACACAAGTGCAGGAATGGGTGGTAGGTGCTGGCGGGTCCTGGCTATTCCGAGGAAGCTGGCCTGGGTACAATTCCTGGAAGGGTGGCCTCCGTGTAGTCGTGTAGTGAGAGCAGGCCGTCACGGTGTTTATTACTGCTGCCACTGGCATCACTCACTATTCATCTTCCAAAATGATGTCTTTATTCTCCTGTCACAAAAAATAAAAGCTGACGAGGCCAAAAACATGGAAAGTATTCACAGATGGAATCCGAGAGCCTGGTCCTCTCTTTGGCGTAACTTCAGGGCATTTCCTTCCTGGATGCGGCCGTGGCCAGGGCCCACATGGCTGGCCTCTCCGGCATCCACCCCACTTCACATGTACTTGGTGCTTTTCAGGCTCTGCCCTTTGGTCCTGAGCACTGTCTGTGTACATCCAGCAAGGTCAGAGTGGGGTGCTTATTCACTCTGTCTAGCAGATGGGAGAATGCCCAAGACCCAGGAGAAATGGAGCTGCGGCCCTGGGATGCAGCTGTCCTGGCCACCAGAGCCCAGTATGTGGCAGAAGCTGCAGCTCGGACACGTGTCTTCTTGGGGTCTATGTCCTAGATGTGGGTCACACATGCCATGCGAAATGTGTTATTACCGCGAGTCCACAATGCGCCCACCACTTGCATGGTAGAGAAGATGCTGGCGTGCGGTGAGGGAGCACAGCGCTTGCTGCGAAGGTTCCCTCAGAGAAGGCGCCATCTTGCTAAACAAGGTCCCCAGATCTTTGCTCTCCCTTTTTGCTTTAGCTATCAAAGCCAAGGACCGTCTGGCATGTGGTTCTTTCTGGAGCACCATGCTGGAGGTGACGCACTGTGACGGATGTCCAATGCCTTGTCTAAGGAATACGCAGGCCAGGCACCCTGCATGCTGTGGTTTCCTCTGTGAGTTCCGCCTGCTCCCTGGGGGCTGGTGCCAACATAGCAAGGTCCAGTGTCTGTAAAGGCAAGTATGCTTCCCTCCAGGGCAGGGACTCAGCTGCCACCTGCCTGGGATGGCCTGGCCTCTCAGGAACCAAGGATGCTCCCGAGCACGTGTCTGTACTGGAGTTTTTGTGGGAATTTCATGTTCTCTTATGAGTACAACCACAAAGGCAGACAGTGACATGTTCATTCTCAAGGGGCTGGGACAGCCCTAAGTTAGAGCTGCCTGGCTCTCTTGGCAGAAGGTAACCCCACACTGCTCATCCACCCACTCTGCAGGCCCAGGCTCCATTTTCTCACCTATCTGCCTGGATCTTGGGCGTCTGTCTCCTTTGCCAGGATAGTCCCCACCTGTCCCCAACCCCATGCTTTGGCATTAGGTGCTAATGCTCGGGCTGCATCTCTTTCTCAAGATAGCCTAAGACTCTGGCCCTGCCAAGGACCTGAGGAATGAGCAGGTGGCAGCCAGGACTTGTTCCTTGGTGACATCTTTGTGATCTGGACGGGGTTATCTCTGCCTGAGAACTCACCCCTTATGGGACGGCAGGCCATTGCTGGACAGCACAGGTGGCTGCAGCTTTGTGTACACAGGGTTGCCATGCAACGGGGACAGCTGCCCAGGCCACAGGTGGGGTACAGATGGCCCTGACTGTGCCATCAGACTAGAGCAGTGTCCCTAGGGACGACAGGGTGGGTCACACGAGACACAGGCAATGAAGGACCAAGGAGAAGCATTTCTTCCAGACTAGGACAAGAACTCGCCTGGCTTTCCTCTCTGCTTGCTCCCAGACTGTCCACATGCTCAGGCGCACCTCCAGGCACCGAGGGGTGCCACCCGCAGGCACACAGCACATTCCTCGCAGGGGCGGGCCCTGGGTCTGTGTCCTGCCCATTTCCCAAGCCCCTGGCACAAGCAGGGAGTCCCATGGGCCGCCCCAGAGCACATAGCCTCAGGGCACTGACCTCGGGACTAGAGCAGCTCTGGCCTCCTGGCTGGTGGCTCCCAGTGTCCCCACCGGCCCCGCAGTGCAGCTCCCTTGCGGTGTGAAGGTGCAGGCTGTCACACTCATCCCCTCGGTCCGGCCCCAGCTGCCACTCGGACTGGTCTCGCAGTCTGGACTGTGAAGGCAGGGGAGAGATTTGTTTTATTATTATTTTTTTTAATATTAATTTTAAACAAAAAACAAAAGACAAGGGCCCAGGGGTTGGGGTTAAGAAGACAAATGGACAAAATAGATGACCCGACAAGAAAAGCATGACACAGCAAAACTAGCTTACACAAAGTGGCCCGAGCATTAAGAGGGATGCGGATGGGTGGCACAGCCGGAAGCGGAGAGAAAGAGGGTGCAGACCAAGGTGACGGGGGCGGGGGCATGCAGTGGGGGGGGGGATGCGGGTCAGAACTTCCCTGTTGGCACACAGTCACGCAGGACACAGGGCAGGGCTCTTCCTTCCTTACGTGTATGCTGAGCAGTGTGAGCTCATCCCGGCACAGTGGGCCACATGCCTGGGCTGGGCCGGGACATGGCCCTAGGAGTCAGGGCGGTGACAGCAGCGACTTCCCAGCAAAACCGGCTTCTCTCTCTCTCTCTCTTGGGGGGAGGGGGCTCCTGTCCCCACTCTGCCTAATTTCCATTGGCAGTGGGCAGCCCATGCCCCCTAGGGCTGTAGGGCTGTTCCAAGCCGCACTGCACCCCTCAGGCACTAAACCCAGAGGGGCTCGGCGCTCAGCAGTGAGTCCGCCGCCCGTCCTGATGGTGAGGGGTTGGCACCATGTCTTAGATGCCTGCTTCTTCGCCAGGGCCACTGGTCGTTTGTGGGCCAGGCCAGGCCATGCAGATCCCTGGGACCAAACAGGCGAGCTCTACGTCTTGAGGGGCTGCCAAACCCCTGAGCAGCGGTGTGGTTAGAAACGACACAGGAGGATGGAGGAAGAAACGTGAAATAAAAGTGAACTCAAAAGCAAAACAGGAACCCAACCAAGAGCGAGGATTTGGTTGGTGCTGGAGGCTTTAGTACAGTGCAGGTCTGAGATCAGAGCCAGGCAGCCGTGAGCAGCGCGAGCCCCAGAGCAGCCAGGCCAGCGAGGAGGAGGAGGAGGAGCGGGGCGCAGCGGGGAGGCGAGGCCAGGAGCCCCCTTACCTGCAAGTCCAGGCCCAGCTCTTTCCCCAGGTTCCCAACAGGGGAGTCCCGGGACACGGAGGTCATGGTGGACAGGAAGCTGGAGGACTCTGTGAGGTGGGGCAGGGGTGACAGGCCCTCCCCCAGGCAGGCCACCTGTTCTAGGAAGGCCTGCAGCTCCTTCCGGAAGGCCTTCATGCGCCCACTGATGGTCCCCAGCAGCGGGCGCTCATCCCGACCCCTCTCGCCCTCACTCCGAAGCCCAGCGGAGTCCCGGAGGAAGCTGTCCATGTCGGTGACGAGGTGCTCCACTGCGCGCTCCAGCCGCTGGGCCTCATGCTTCAGTACCACCAGGCGCTCAGTCTCCTCGGGCGCCCTCAGCTCTGCCAGGCAGGGCTCGCTGGCCTCTGACGGCTTCCCGCTCCCGAAGCCTGAAGTCTTCTCGAACGTCTCCTCCGAGTCGCTCTCCCCGCCAACAGGGCCCTCCCGCCGGGGCTGGGGCAGTCGGCCGTCCTCCGCGTCGCTCTCCTTCCGGCCTGCGTCGCTCTCCACATCGCTGTCGCGGGGGCTCGGGGCCTGCAGCCCCAGGTGGGCGTCGGACAGCAGTGCCAGGTTCTCACTCTGCAGCTCGAGCACCTTCCCGCTCAGCTCACTGATCTGCAGCCTGGCGGAGCGCAGCTCCTCCTGCAGGGGCCCCACGGTGCCCCTGCCCATGCCTTCCCTGAGCCTCCCCAGCTCCCGGCGAGGCTCGAACTTGAACTTGCTCAGCTCGTGGGTCAGCTGCTGGTTGTGGGCCTCGATCTCGGAGATGGACCTGCGCAGCAGTGTGGCCTCCTCTTCCATGAACTGCAGGTGCCGGCGCAGCTCGGCACAGGATTCCCGGGAGTCCCCGAAGGGTGAGGTTGGGACGCTGGGCACACGGTCCCGGCCAGCCACCTCCTGCTCGAGCTGCACCCGCATGTCCTCCATCTCCGCCTTGAGGCCCCGGTTCTCCACCTCCAGCTCCACAATCTTGCGGCCCAGGATGTTGGCTTCCTCCTCCACCAGCTTGAGCCGCAGCTTCAGCTCGGCCTCCCGTGTGCTGGGGGGCCCGCCAGCCTCTCCCACGGGCAGGGGGCTGTCCACATCCCCATAGAGGGCCTTGTACTTCTGCAACTCCCGCTCCAGCTCGTCCTTCTCCCTGTCCAGCCTGGCCATCTTCTTGCACATCAGGGAGGCCTCCTCTTTGGCAAACTGAAGCTGGCACCTCAGGTCGGCACTGTCATCCTGCCAGGAGAGAACAGCCCAGGTGCCACGTTACTTGAAAATACCAAATGCCTGTTTCTGGTGTTCCCTTGGCACCTTGCCCCAGCGTGCACAAATAGTGATCTTCTCATGGGCAAAGTTATACAGGGACACAGCCCAGGAGAGCAGCAACAACCAGGAGCTCTGTGGAGGGGGCCTGGAAGTGCCTGCTGCTGGTACTTTATCAAGAAAATGCCAGAAAGCCAGGGATTAGTTTTGGATAAGGCATACACATGAAAGCACCTCAAAGGCTATGTCCAGAGGAGACCATGAAATGGACCCCAACACCCATAAGCATCACAGCGGCCCCGGGTGACTGCGAGGAGCCATACTGGTTGCCACCAGCACCCTCTAGGGAGTACCAGGCTCCCTGACCAAGTCTTGCAGCCAGCAGGCAGGGCCAGACTTCCAGGGCACCACTGTGAAGAACCAGGGGGATGGGGAGAGAACGCCCAATAGCTCCCAGCCAGCTGAGCCCAGCTACCCAGCATCAGCTGAGGTCCCTGAGATGGCATCACAAAGATGACACAGAGTCAGCACAATGAGGCAATGGATGGAAAGGGGCTCTGGAAGCCCAGCGCAGGTCAGTCTTGAGTGTGGAAGAAGGTACTCGCTGGTGGCACGAAGTCAGATGCCCAGCCACTCCAGGCTCGCCCTCAAGGGCCCGTCAGAGCCTTTGGCACTATCCTCTCCCCAGTGGCTTCAGGACAGCTAGAAAGCTCAAGGCCCAAGAGGGAGCCGAGCACTGGACAAAGGAGGGGTCCCAGGCAGCAATCCCATGGGCTGCCCCGGGGCTCAGGAGGTGCCCAGGGAAACCGTGTCCTTGTTGGCCTGGGCTGCCTGGTGGAGGAAGTGCTTTCTGGGCCAAGAGGGGCGGTCAGCACAGCCTCTCCAAGGTGGTCTTCATGCCCGATGGATGCAGTCTGGACTCATCCTGGCTCTAGAAAGCAATTTATGACTCACAGTGAAAGGGGATGGAACCCCAGCCACTCCTGGGGTCCCTCTGGACTATCACAATTCCAAAAGGCTTCTGGGAGAGGCGCAGAAGTCAGAAGTGTCTCCAGTCCAGGGGGAAACTGTTTCCAGCGGCTCTGAGAGGCAACACCCATGCAGTAGAGGGTTTCCTGCACTCTAGAGCAAGCTGACCCTGCGGGAGGGGAGGACCCAGCATCTGCCAGGAGCCGCCCAGCGGCTCTCCCTCAGTGCAAAACCACAGGGGACAGGTGCAGCACAGAAGACTCCAGAAAAAGCCCCAACTGAGCATGCGGCTGGTGCATTGTGGACCATGTGCCTACAACTCTGTTGGCCGGGCTTGGGGCAGACACACTGCCCAGCACCGCAGCTCTGCTCGCTACCACCTGGGGTCATGGTCGCCGTGTCTAAATCAAGATCCTCGCTGAGCCCACCTTCAGTGGGAAGGTCCGTGGAGTCACGCACAGCAGCAAGGGCTGTGACAGTGAGTCAGCACACGCCAGCGCCCTGAAGTCAGGCTGCTTCGCCTGAAAGCAGTTGACACCGGAGAAAGAACTCAGTGCCTCCTTCACTTTCCTTGGCATAGGAGGTATAATCCACGGATGTCACTCATCACGTTAAGGATCTGGTTCAGGTTTGGTTAGGCAAACATAAAGGGTTTCTGGGAGAAGCTGGGATGAAGCGTGCCAGCCCTACTCCACTGTTGGGCAAGGTGGTTCTCACAGCCGGGTGGGAACCTTTCTAAGTAAGGGCCAGCAGAGATCTCCGAACTGTGAAGGACATGGTCGGCTGCCCCAGCACTGAAGGAAAGCACGCTCGCGCGTTTGTTCACTCGTCCATTCTTTTGGCAAGCGTTCACTGTGTGCCAGAGACTGGCGTGCTGTTGCTTAGAACTTTCTAGAGTAGCACATTCAAAAGGACCTTTCCAACTTCTTGTAGAACAAAGGTGTGCAAGGATTCCAAATGCACTGATGGGTCCTTGTGGTTCCCATGAGGAATGGAGTTCACAGGGAGCTAAAATACACACGTCTCCAAAGAGACAGATCGGGCAGGGACTTTGTAAATGAATTCGTTCAGGAGTAGAACGCCACCCGGAAGCCTAGGAGACCCCAGGCCCTCTGTCCCAGCAGCCGGCGTTTGTGCATGGCCCAATTACCTGTGGGGACTCTTGTCTCTGATGCAGAGAGGTTGGGCTGCAGGACCATCCAGCTGGGGAACCCCGCCATGACCAGTGTAGAGGCAGGGCAGAGTTCTCACCTGAACCCAGGAGCCCGGGCTGCAGAACCAGGGAGGAGGCACTCTGAGAACACCTGACACTGCAGGTCCCATAGTGTTCTGTGCACCTGACACAGGGGGCAGAGTCCCGTGAGGGCCTCCATACACCCTTCCTCTGCAGAGGACCTGCTCCATGTACCCACACCCCACAAGCCTGACCACTGCCAGGACCACTCCCGTTTCTGAGAGCCCAGACTGAGGCTGGTGGAAGTACATGGCTCCCCTTCTACGGAGGAAGCGACAGGTTCATGGGTTACCTGAAAGTGACAAGATGTCCAGTCTTCTGGTTCCCTAAAGAAAGAAGCTACATGGGCAGCAGGAACACCAGGGATGGCTGAGCGTACTGACCCTGCTGCTCATACCTGTGCATGCACGGTGCAGCCACCGCTGGCGATGAAGCGGAGGTAGGGACCCCTGAAGCAATGTGGTGATGGGCAGACTCCCCCTTGAGGGCCACTGCCCCTGGGCCCTGGAAGAGCAGGGCCTGGCCTGTCCACTCGTGAGAAAACGGAGTAATCATAGCTGGGGCTCAACTGGCAGGAAGCTGAACACTTGTCTTATCTTGTAACAAAGACTGGAAACTAGCCAGCTACGGCACGTGCTGGGTATCCCAGCACTTTCAAGGCTGAGGCAAGGGGCTGCTGTGAGTCTGAGGCCAGCCTGGGTGACACAGAGAGTTCAAGGCTAGGCTGAGCTACATGGTGAGACACTGTCTCAAAAAAACAAAAACAAGAACAAAAAGAACTTAGGAACCTGCCCAGACACCATAGGCTAAGGCTCAAGGTGGGATACCAGAGTCCCAGACAGCCCCAGGAGGGCCGTGTGACAACTCTCCCCAGCAACCGATTCCCACCGTGCAAAGAGAGGCAAGCACGGTAAGCGGCACACACAGGGCCAGCACTGTCACCTCCAGCTGGAAGGGCCTTGTCAAGCGACAGAAATATATCGCCATCACTATATATTCTTTGGCTTGCAAGGCTGCTGTGTAGCCAGCACCCCCGTGCTGATGGCCACGTGCCTACCTTGCACCAGGGAGCCAGCTTCCTTTGGGTTTTGGTGGGCAGCCTGCAGTTCCCACGGCACTCCGCTCCAGCTTGCTGCTAAACAAAAACTCCTTTCTCAATCGCCCTGCAGGCAGGCAGAGGGCTCCACACCCACACCCAGACAACAGAATGGCAGCTCCAGGGTTGCAGCTCTCACCCCCAGGCCAACGCCGCTGCCCCTGGCATACTTGGCCACAGCTTCCCTTGCAGGGAAAGCTCTTAGCTGCTCAAGAGCCAGGAAAGCAGAAACCTGTCCTAGGCCTGGGAGGACGAGAGAGCCCGGCACTGGGTGTCCCCGGGTGAGGCTGGGAGAGCAGAGGGTGGGTGAGATGGTCATTGTTGCACTCTCACAGAGCAACACTTTGGAAGTGTCAAAATAGCTCTGAAGAACTCATACTATGCATGTAAAAACGGCTGAGCTTTTCCTGACGTCTTCCCAGCTAGAGTATTTCACTTTCCATCGGAACAATTTAAGGTAGTGCACATTAAACGTATGCACACATACTCAAAACCTCCAAATCCAAAAAATACCCAATAGCTTGCAAGGGACCCGGGCTGCCGCAGCTGCATCATTTGCTGTGTCACCGCGCTCGCTGCCAACTGGGTGAGGGGTGTTGCAAGACTGCAGTCTGCACCTCGTTAGGTTTCACAGCCAGTTTGCTCTTGCTCGAGAAACCTCCAGCCTTTCCCAGAGAGAGACGCGGGAGAGAAGCGGTGGCCTGGGAAGAAGGCTGCCCAAGGAGGAGTCGAGAGCCAGTCGGTGTTTGGCAGAGACTTGAATGCTCTGAAGGCAAACCTAGCCCTAGTTGGCCAACATTCCAAATGTGGCGGCTCCCCCTGCTTCCCCCTCAGGAGAGGCGCCTCAGCAGGAGAGCGCGCTTACCTGGCTGAAGGTCTTCTTCTCTTTGTACATATCCCGGCTGCCTCTTCTCTTCAGGGAACTCTGGAACAGATCCAAATGATATGCTGTTACTGGGGTCCCAGGACAGCCGGCCCTGTCCCGGCCA
Organism: Myocastor coypus; assembly: GCA_004027025.1. Classification (NCBI taxonomy): domain Eukaryota; kingdom Metazoa; phylum Chordata; class Mammalia; order Rodentia; family Myocastoridae; genus Myocastor; species Myocastor coypus. Next base: position 3,277 of record PVJA010002142.1, on the reverse strand, counting down.
GTGGCAACACACAGGCAAGGGACCGCCTTCCTCTGGAGCAGTGCTTCTCAACCTTTCTAAGGCCGTGATCCCACAATACAGTTCCACATGTTGCAGTGACCCCAAACCAAAGAATAAATTTGGTGGCTACTTCAAAACTGTAATTTTGCTACAGTTATGATTCGGAATGGCTTTAGGCGACCCCTGTGTTTTGGTCGTTCGACCCCCGCCAGGGTCGCAACCCACAGGTTGAGAACCACTGCTCTAGAGTCAGAAAATAACTTAGTTTCCAGTCCAGCCTTGGAGTGCACTCTGCTGGTAAAGACCTTGAGCACCAAGACACTTGCCCACCCTGTCTTGGATTTGGGGACAGAGTCCTCAATTGTCCAGCTGAATGAAAAAGGGGTTGGCCTGAACAGCATGAACCATGGATGGGTGAAGGTGTGGAGAGGACACTGCCAGCAGCTTCTGGACACACGTGCGAGATTTCTGGAGCCCATTTTTTTCTTAGTTATGTTTTTTTTTGGCTACTATCAAAATGAATGGGTGTGCCTGGGTGGCGAGGTAAAAAACTGGTTGGTGGGGGCAAGTGGCTCTTATTTGTGTGTGGGGAAACAGCCCCACAAAAATCTGTTGCAAAACTCTTGAACACCTCTCTCCAAATCATGCACTAAGCACCATCTTAGAGACCAATGCAGACAATTAAAGCTGCTTATTCCTGTGTGAAGTGACCTTGGTCATGTCCCCAGTGGGCTGGGTCCCTGCCTGGCTTTCCACAGAATCACCTCTAAGGACAGGAGTGCTGGCAAAGGGCTCCAGCATGCCTGCCTGTGGCTCCCCAAACCCTCGCTGCCCAGGTCCCTCATAGGCAATGCTGCGACTGTGCAGACCCCACATAGATGCTCTGGTGGCTTCTGGCACCATGTGTGGTGTGTGGTGTGTGGAGCGAAGGTGGCTTTCCTCCCAAACGTTTCCTCATCACACCTGGCCAGACCACAGACGCATAAACCTTGCGCACAGAGGGCTGGTTGTCCCAGAAGAGGGCCGTGGCCAGGCCACCTGGGGCCCTCAGGGGCGTACCTGTGCCCGAAATGGCCAACCTGTCTGAAACACAGGCCTGATTCTGAACCGAAGGAGGCCCAGGACAGTGCAGGAGCTGGCTGCTCCATGCCACTGACAAGGCCTGCAGACAGGAGGCCTTAAGAGGCAGCCCCAGGGCGCACCTGGGGTTTGCAGCCTCAGTTGGAGGGGAAAGCACAAGTCCGGGTTGCAGAAGCCAGCGGATAAGAGGCCAGGCCCTGCGGCCAGCACTCGGGCCCGGCAGCCACCACAGGTTTTCCCAACAGGACTCTCCCTCAGCAGCCAGGTTCTGGCCTGGAAGTGCGCCAGGAGCCTGACCCGAGAGTTGGCCTGATGAGGGCCAGACACATCATGGAGGCAGCCAGAGCCCAAGGAAAGCTGGGCACGCTGGCACACATCTGTAGGTCAGAGCACTGCAGACTGTGGCTAGAGGATCGCCTCAGCTACAGACTCATTTCAAGGATAGCCTAGAAGATGCAGTGAGACCCTGTCTCAAAAGAAAACAAAAACAAGTTGCTTGAGTAGGTAGTGTTCATATTTTGAGTGTCTGGCTCTCAGAATGTTGGGCCTTGGTGTTTACAGAAAAGATCCGAAGCTAAGGAACAATCGCAGCTCTGGCTGCCCCCCAGCTTTTGGACGCTGGAGCCCCTAGATAATAGATGTCCCAGGGGAGAGAAAAGGGCCAGGGAGCCAGCAGAGCAGCCAGGCCTGCCCTCTGGCAAGGGCAAGAGGCACTGTCTCTAAACCCTGGTGGCAGAGTTGGCTTCATGTCTTTTGGCTGACCCACACTGAGAGCCAGTCTGCTGCAGCGGGACAAGGAAGCCTGTCTGAAAACACTCTAGATGGTTCTGCCCACAGCGAGGAAGTGTTCCAAGCTTTGTCCTTCCCGCCACAGGAAGGAGATGCTTTACTCTGAAAGAGAGAGGGGTGCTCCTGACAAGCGCCACAGAGAAGTGTTCCAAGGGGAAGCTCAACCAGTGTGTGAGCAGTTCAAATCCAGGGTGAAGAGCAGTGCAGACCCTTGCTGCACCCACTGCAGGCATCTGGAGAGCAGGACACAGGCTCCACACACACTGCGGGACAGCTAACATGCAGGCGTGAAAGGAGGCCAGACACAGGGACCAAAGGTGCGGAGCATGGATCCCATTCTGAGGGCGGCTCCTGGGGACAGAGAGCTGGGGAGCCTTTTCCCTGCAGTGGCTGCAGTCTCCAGCCCCAGGGCCTGTGATCTTTCTAGGAAACCACAGAACAGGCAGGCAGGCATGGAGTCCCTCCCCACAGCAAGGGTTAAGGCTCACCAGAAACCCACAGGGCCTGCCTGGAGGGAACCGAGAGACTGAGGTAGGTGCTTGGGACAGGAGGCACTGTGAGACAGAGGTTGTGTTGTTCTCAAATCATTTTAGAAGTATGATGTCACTCTATGTGCCCTCTGTGTATACAATATGCAACTCTATAGTAGATACATATTCACATGTGATTCAACATGCTTGCAGTTCTAGGTAATATGCCATAGCTAAGATATGGACATACTGACACCTGTCATAGACAGATACCAAGTCTGTACACAACGTACTGCACATATATATGTACATGATTTTATATGTAACGTTACATGGGTTTCAGGGTGTTTCACAGTGGTTGAGAATCTGGAATGCTAAAATGATTGAAAACTGCACTGAGATTAATTAGAAGTTAGCAAATTATGGTCTCAGCATGAATCAAGCTTCAGGCCATCTTTAAACAGCATTTTGTTAGAAGTCAGTGTCCTTTCTGAGCACTCTTCCATGGCTACCCTGTGCAACAAGGGCAAAGCTGAGCCCTTGGGGTGCCAAGGCCAAAACATTCACTCCCAGGCCCTTTGTGGAAAGTGTGCTGTCCGTGGTAGAGCAAAAGAAACCGGTAGAGAGCCAAGAGCCAGGACTACTGTGCTGTGGGGGGACAAGAGCAGGTGTGCACCACCAGATCCAGCAGGTGTGCACCACCAGATCCAGCAGGTGTGCACCACCAGATCCAGTAGGTGTGCACCACCAGATCCAGCAGGTGTGCACCACCAGATCCAGCAGGTGTGCACCACCAGATCCAGTAGGTGCGCACCACCAGATCCAGTAGGTGCGCACCACCAGATCCAGTAGGTGTGCACCACCAGATCCAGCAGGTGTGCACCACCAGATCCAGCAGGTGTGCACCACCAGATCCAGTAGGTGTGCACCACCAGATC
>PVJA010002141.1:21754-111933 GCA_004027025.1 Myocastor coypus | reverse complement strand
ACCCACCCATCTACCCATCCATCCATCAACCCACCCACCCATCCATCTACCCATTCACCCATCCATCCATCTACCCACCCACCATCCATCCATCCACCCACCCATCCATCCATCATCCATCCATACATCCACTTACTCATCCATCCATCCATACATACATACACCCACCATCCATTCACCTACTCACCCATCCACCCACCCACCACCCATCCACCCATCCACCCACCCATTCTCCATCCCTCTACCCACCCACCCGTCATCCAACCATCCACCCACCTATCTACCCATCCACCCATCCATCCACTCATGCAACCACTCATCCATCTATCTACTCACCCTTCCATCCAACTCACCATGTCCCTATCAGACGTTCTGTCAGCCTCACTGGAGTGAGAGCATTAAATGAAAAGGTATCACAATGCTTGGCACAAGATTTCATTCCAAAAGTACTTGTTATTTAAAAATATGTGAAATTTTAGTTGAAAAAAGTATTTTGAGGATATTTGGTCAATAGAACACAGTATTCAATGTTCAGGATTCAGGTCTCCTCAAGCTCTTCCACTTTGGAAAATATACCGAGGACATTTCCAAGGCTTTCTGTTTGGCAGTTAAAAAGGAGCCCAGCACAGTGGTGACGTTAGGATAGAGCAAAAGCTAGCATACGTATACTGTCCTATCTTCTGAAGTCACAGTCTCCTGGGGAACAGAAGAGGAAATCAGAGCAAATTCATGTGAGTATGATTGCAGGAAATAGGTGACAGCTATTTGGGCCAGTGTTCAGGGGCTAGACGTGGCTCTGGAAGATAGCAGGGTAATTATGACCTCGATTGAGCATCTGAACAGCTTCCAGGATTATGAGGGCTGAAGCAGATAAGACCCACTCCCTCCCTGTGTGGTGGGGGAGAGTTCACATTAGGAGAAGTGGGGAGCCATCTGTGGCTTGGCAAGGCCAGGTCAAGAGGCAGAGAGTTTTATATACCAGGCAAAGGATTAGGGCCCTATTGAAGTAGGAGCATGGTGTGGCAAAGGGCAGGGCAGATGAGTGTCTGGAAACACCCAGAGGTGGCAGGCTGGTGGAAGAAGAGGCCTGTGTGGGAGGAGACAGGGAGCCGGAGAGCACAGTTTTGGCAGCACACATTCCTGCCTGCCAAGCTGCCTCTTCTTCTGACCAGCTGCATGACTTTGGTGCGCTAATTACCATTCCAAGCCTCAGTTTCCCCGCCTGCTGAGTAGGCAGTGGGATCACTGTCATGATGCACACAAAGACTTCTGCAGGGCGTCAGCCCTGGTCCTTCCTGCCCTGGCCCTCCTATTCCCATATAGGGCACCTACACCACGAGAGCAGCAGGAAATGACACATAGAGGGGCATGTGGCACCCAAGGACAGGATCACTACAGGAAATCAAGGCTCCTGGCCCCATGGCATTTCCTGAAGTCCCTGATGGCTCCTTTAGGGAGGCCTGGAGACACCTTGGGCTGGGGAGTGGTACGATCCTGTGGGTCTGTGAGCAGCTGTCCTGAGGGGAGAGGACTAGAGCCTGGCCTCCTGATTCCAATGCCAGTCTCTCTAGTGTCCCCCAAGGTGGCCCCTCTCTATGCAGCTCTGAGAGGGGGCAGACTGCCTAGGACTTCCTCAGAGGCTCAGTGTCCAGAGGGTATGGGGAGAGGAAGGTAAGAACCCAGAGGAGCAAGACCAAGACACTGGCAGATTTGTCTGGATCTGGAAGGAGCAGGCACACCAGGACAGCCTTCACTCTGGTGACAAGCGTGTAGATGGGGCAGGGGAAGAATGAGGCAGGGGAGGGGTCAGCTGACCCTGAGAGGCAGAGGTAGAAGTTAGAGTCAAGGTCTTAGGGTGTCTATAGGGGCACCACTTCCTGGTGAGGAAAGGTTGGTATGAAAGAGGAAATGAAGAGTAAGGCTGATTTTCATATAGGTTTGTAAAGTTATTTATTTCTTTTTGAAAATGTATTTAGTTCAGAGTCTACAGGGTCTCACTACACACATTAGACTTGTAATGATCCTTCGTTTTCAGCCTTGCAAGCCTGGGATTTACATACCACCATACCAAGCCTCGGTCGCTGTCTCAGCGCACCTCAGGGATGGGGCTGGCACGGCCTGCCAGGGGTTGAGCCCTGGTCCCTGTGCCTGCCTAAGCAGGTGCTTTAGTCTGCTGAGCTATCTAGCCAGGCCTCTGTAAATTTATTTCTTATACATTTAGAAATTGGACACCTAGCACCGGGTGAGGTGGTGCATGCGTGTAATCCCAGCACTCGGGAGGCTGAGGCAGGAGGATCAGTGCAAGTTTGAGACCAGCCTGGGCTACGAAAGTGAGCTCAAGGCCAGCCTGAATTGCATAGCGAGACCTTGCCTCAAAAAGAAAAAAAAAAAAAAAATTGGTCACCTAGGCTTAATTGTTTGTTGAATGAGAAGATATTTAAAGGTATAAAGACAAGTACGTGGGGAAGAACTGAGTGCAGGGAGACCCTCTTGTGTAAGGACAGGAGGAGGAGGAAGAAAACCTGGGAACTCTGAAGCTGGAAGGACGCCAGCTCTTGAAGACAGAATAGATATTGGCTGTGTGTCTGAGACCACGAGAACAGAAATTTGTCTGCTGTGAGCCTGTGGAGTACAGAGAGAGGAAACACTAGGCTCTCGCCACCCAGGCTTCCTTCTAGAACAGTGGTTCTCAACCTTTCTAATGCTGTGACCCCACAATACAGTTCCTCATGTTGCGGTGACCCCAAACCAAAAAATAATTTTGGTGGCTACTTGAAAACTATAATTTTGCTACAGTTATGATTCGGAACGGTTTTAGGTGACCCCTGTGTTTTGATCGTTCAACCTCTGCCACGGTTGTGAGCCACAGGTTGAGAACTGCTGCACTAGAGGGTTCTAAGAGGAGACTTAAGGAGCCCTGAGGAGATGGTTCCCAGATAGCCAGTAGGGGTAGGGGCAGCTCCCACAGTAGTCTCCCTAGTCTCTCTCTCTCTCTCTCTCTCTCTCTCTCTCTCTCTCTCTCTCTCTCTCTCTCTCTGTCTCTCTTTCTCTCTGCCTCTCTCCTTCTCTCTCTGTTTGCTGGCTGCTGGAGTATGCCTGGGGTTGCCCTGCTTGCAGGAGCTTTCTAGAACATCCTGGCATATTCCTGAGCAGCCTTTCTCTCCATACAGATGGGGGACGAGAGCCCCAGAGTCCAAGAGGGAATGCAGGTCGGTGTCTCAGAACCCCCAGGGCCTTGGGCTGCTTAGTGTCTTGTCCTGGGGCTGGGGTGTCGCAGCTACGCACTCTTTGTATTTTCTTTCCAGTCTACTTCTGGCAAGGTCACACAGGGATCAAATATAAGGAGGCAGTCGAGAGCTGCCCCATACATGCCGTTAGCTGTGATGGGGTGATAGACTGCAAGCTTCGGAGTGATGAACTTGGCTGTGGTAAGGAGGCCAGCCATGGTGTGGGGAGTGTGTGTGTGTGTGTGTGTGTGTGTGTGTGTACACATGTGCGCATGCATGCACACTCTGGTGACTACAAACTGTGATACCAACTATAGCTCAAAGCAGTAAATGGCCAGAGAATCAGAAGATCTGGATTCTAATTACAGTAGATGTGGGGTTGAATTATGGCTCTGATTGCTGTGTCACTGTATAAGTCACTCCCCTCATTTGCCTTTCCCTGGACTTTAGTGTCTTGTTTTACAAAATGAGAGGATTGGACACAATCAGTGGCTCTCAATATCGGACCCTTTTCAAATACCAGATTGAGCAAAGCAGAGCAGCTCTGACTGGAGCCCCATCCTTGTGCCCCTCCTCTTTGGCAGGTGACCTCTAAGCCCTAGATGAGTACATGGAGATCTGTCTGAATTCAGGTCCTCAGTGATTTTGTGTACAACCAAGAGTGGGGTGTGTGTGACGCTGTGTATAGCCCAACAATGAAGTGTATGTGCACATGAACTTGCTATGCAGTTCAGGCTGGCCTGGAGCTCACTTTTGTAGCCCAGGCTGGTCTGGAGTTCATTGATCCTCCTGCCTCAGCCTCCCAAGTGCTGGGATGACAGGCGTGTGCCACCACGCCCGGCCCCCATTCACTCTTCATTTACACACCCCTTCCCCTCCAGCTTCATCCACTGGTGACTGGCCTTGTGCTGTGAACACTCACTGTCTGTTTCCCCTCATTGCTGTCTCCTTTGGGCGTGGGAGTGGCCCTCTCTCAACAGCTCCTGGACACAATGGCCTTCTCCCAGGAGAGCTGGACGGAGAGCTCTTGCTCTGTTGGTGCCCCTTGCTTCGGCTCTGCCCTTCTGACCGCCGCTGCTCTGGGCAATCTCCTGCGTCTCCTCCAGGCCTCAGTGATGAGTCCTGGCACAGGAGCTTCCTCAGCTCATCCCCCAAGAGCTTGTAGGCTTCTGGGTGCTGAGGACATGCTCTGTGTTCTCTGCCTTGCAGTAAGGTTTGACTGGGATAAGTCCCTGCTTAAAGTCTACTCCGGGTCCTCCCATGAGTGGCTGCCTATCTGCAGTAGCAACTGGAGTGACTCTGACTCCCAGAAGACCTGCCGGCAGCTGGGGTTTGAGAGGTAAGCTTCCCAAAGGCCTGGATTTGGAATGCCATAGGTACTCTACAGGGCTGCCAATGGCATATGGCTGACACCTCCTAGTGTCACAAAACCCCAGGGACTAGGGCTCAGGTTACCAGCTTGGGACACCCTGGTATCCTGAGTGTGGGGCAAGCTATTTTCCTAAGGCCTAGGTGATTATTATAGAGCCTTAATGATAGCAACCTTGTCTACTGTTCTTGGCATCAAAGCATTCTTGGGTCTATCGGCACACCGAGTGTTTATAGGCTCAGTCCTGTGGTAGGTATTTGGGTAGGAGTTGTCTTCTGACATCTACGCCTGAGACTATGCCAAGCCTTTATGGGGCCTTTGAGACACGGCAGTTATGGCTTGGACTAGAATTTACCAAATAAGGATGAGATGGGGCAGGTTTGGCCAGGCCATGTCCTAAGAAGCTTTGGCTCTATGGACTTTAAGCCAAGCAGCCAGCACTGGAGCAGGGAGCAGGGTAAGCAATGGAGAGAAGGAGTTTGCAAACCATAGGCCAGGTAGGAAACTCTATTCTCCCTTTCGGTCTGGATTTCCAAGTGAGTCACGTGGGGATTCACTGATGTGTGTGAGGATTTGGGGAGAAGAGTTTAGATCTCCCTGTGGAGATCCTGAAGAACACTTCCTACAGACCCTACAGAAAAGGCACCTGGAAAACTGGAGCTGGGGGCTAGGGCCCAGAACTAGCTCTCTGTCCCCTCCTCAGCCTCAGAGTCCTGGCCCATAACAGAGAGTCCAAATTATTTACCCAGAAGACAATGGTCATCTTTTCTAAAATTTGTCTAACCCCATGTGAGTTTGAACCCCTTTGGGGTTCTTTGTCATGTCTTTGAAGCATGTTCATTAAGCTTTTATGAAATATCAGAGACTACCTGACACGTAGACACAAAGGAATAAGATGAAATCTCATAGTTGAAGGCTCTCTACGGTGGTGTGCAGGCAGGGGGTGGGGCTTGCTCCACAATCCCATGCAAAGAATGTATGTGAAGCACCATGGTCTCATCGTGGAGAGAAAGCCTATATGCCCTTGGAGAAAGGAGCTGAAGGGCTCTCTGGGTAAAAGAAGAGCGTGTACAAAGTCCCAGCCACACACAAGGTCACAGCATGTTCTAGAAGTTTATACAATTCCACACAGAGAGTGAAACACACCAGATTATCTGAGGTACCTGTGAACATGCACCCTAGAACTTGAACTGCTGGGGTTAGGACTTCAAACCTACTGAGGAAACAGCCAGGGTGATTCATAGGCCCACTCTGCTCTGAGAGTCATCGCAGTGCCTGGCAGAGGTTCTCAAACTTTAATGCGTAGATTTAGATTCAGCTTCAGGAGGTCCGGGGTAATGCTGATGTCTCCGGTCTGTGGGTGGCAGTTTGTGAGAAAAGGGCTAGACTAGTATATCCCATGCTTAAGCATGCGTTGGAATTGTCTGGAGAGCCTGACAGACTCAGCTCCAGAGCTTTAAACCTGCAGGTCTGGGGCAGAGCTTAAGAATGCACATTTGTAACAAATTCCTAGGCAATATTGATGCTGCTCGTCCAGGAGGACCACACTGTGAGAGACACTTGACTAGTGCGTGAAGCCTGTGGGAAGAGGGGTGGAATATGTGGGTGAGGTCAGGCTCAGCCCCTGTATTAACCTGACAGCTATCCTGTAGCATGGACACAATATAGATCATTACAGTGCAGTCTCTGTCCTCAGGGATCTCAGGGAACAGGTGCTGTAGTGCTAGCCCTTGGGTGCTGCCTCCGTCAGGCTCATTCTTGTTCCCCCTCCCTTCCTGCAGGGCTTCCCGGACAACTGAGGTGGCACACAGAGATTTTGCCAGCAGCTTCTCAATCTCTGAGTACAACTCCACCATCCAGAAAAGCCTCTACAGGTATGGTGGGGCAGGCCATGCTTCCAGCATGTGAGTGGGCAGTGAGGGCCAGTGAGTGGGGTTTTAAGCCAGTGACATCCTGCCTTTCTGGCCCCGGGCTTTAGAAGTGCATCACAACCACTCAAAGGACCTTCAGCAGTGGTACTCACTTACCATGCTGCCTCCTGGCTTAACAGCAATATTTGAGGCTTGGGGTAGAAGGCCCCTAGAGAGCAGTGGGCTTGGGACTTGTAGGGCCCTCTGTGAAGCGTTGGCCTCCTCCTGAACCCTTCCTGGTCTTCCTCCTAGGCTTTCTGTCCTCTGTTCTTTGCACTGCAGCCCTACTAAGGGGTAGGCTGGAGAACGTGTCTTTCTAGAAGAGAAAGAACGAGGCTCTGAGGAAGGAGGCTGTGTGAATGGATGGAAGTGGGATGCGTGCTGAGCAGGAGCCAGTCAGGAAGGTTTGTTTTGGAGGAGGTGGAAAGGTGCCCTTTCCCACCTCCAGTGTCTTCTCCTGCAGGTCTGACTGCCCCCCCCAGAGGTACATCTCTCTCCAGTGTTCCCGTAAGATGCTCCTTTTCTTTCATACTGTGGCCTGTGTGAGGTGGGAGTCAGGGAGCTCAGAGGGCAGGAGATGCAGCCCCTCTGAGGGAGATGCTGTCCCTGATCACCCAAGACAGGAGGCCAGGTCAGCAGGGAGGCCTGGGGGCACCCAGGACACCATTTTCCCTGCTCCTGACTCTGATGGGAGCTCAACTGGCAGCTGCTTTCATGTTGACAGTGCACTAGCAGTGTTGCTCAAAGCTCCTGGCTTCTGTGAGGGCCAAGGGCTGGACAGGAGAGCAGGTGGACACCAGCTGAGAGCTTGGCACCAGCAGATGGGAAACTAGATGCCAACACTCACTACACACACTGTGCCAGGAAGGCAGTGCACCCATCTCCTTATAAACATGCTTGCATTCATGCCTACCCAAAACCCACAAACGCAGGTACCATTACTGCCCACTTACTGAAAAGAAATCCAAATGTTTGTCTTGCCTGAGGTCAGACTGCCCGCTGGTAGGAGAGGAGCTGGCATCTGACCCCAAAGCTGAGGACGGGAACTGTGCCAGTGGTCTATGTTCCTAGTGTCTGCCAGAGATGGATTACATCCTCTTCAGGGCTCTGCTGGCTCCTCATTATCCCCATAAAGGGAGAAAGTACAACTGTTAACACATCTTTGAACAAACCCAAAGACCTCCCTCCTGTCCACGGCTGCAGATGTGCTGTGGGTGTTCCCTAGAGGGGAAGCATTCCCAGCAGCATCCAGTGGCCTGTCCAGCATCACGCGGGCTCAGATCCACCAGTGCATCGTGAGGAGTTTATTTCTCCTTGTTTTGAGATGATAGACATTCCCATCACAATGCTTATCAATCCAGGGCCATGTTAGACTCCCTAAGCCCCACATGATCGCCCTGGAGCTCCCCTTTGAACTGTAGTGCCCTGCTGGCTCAGTCCCAAAGCATGGGGCTGGGAGCACACGTTTGTGAAACTGACGGACAAAATGAGAGGAAAGAGGAAACCGCCTTGGCTTGAACTTCCTACTGGGTGAAGCTAGAAAGCTGGCCTCCCAGGTGCTAGTTCTGCTTGGGCCAAAAACATCTGTGTGTTTGACCAAAGAGACATCTGGTGAGCCCCCTTCAGGACAGGGCTGCACAGCCCACACTGGACCCAGAGAACAGAAAATGGTTTATGATTTGTTTCTTCCACTTCCCCAGACTGCGGCCTGAGAGCCATGACCGGAAGGATCGTGGGAGGGGTGCTGGCCTCAGGGAGCAAGTGGCCCTGGCAAGTGAGTCTGCACTACGGCACCACCCACATCTGCGGGGGCACACTCATCGACCCCCAGTGGGTGCTCACTGCTGCTCATTGCTTCTTTGTGTGAGTGTCTCGGGGCCCTGTAAGTCAATGCCCTACATAGACCTCCCTGTGGAGGAGGAATTTGGTGTGAGCCCCGTTTCTGTGGAGCAGGCGACCCCGGTGCTGCATGAGTGACCACTCCAGAGTCAGGATTTGCTGTCATTAGTTGATCCCAGGAGCTTGAATTGGGGTACCTGCTCTGAGCTGGCTCCAAGGATGAGAAAATGTCCCCAGTAGCTCCCAGGGAGAGTGAGGTAGGCAGGCAGAGGGACTTCAGATCCTGCTCCTGAAGAGCCCAGAAGAGGCTTGGAGGTTGTTGCTGCCTGCTCCAGTAGGAGTCCAAGAAACCAGGAATGCTGTCATAGGACGTGAGGGCTGGGGGCTGAAGAGGATCCATGCAACTGGCTCTTGACATTCCTCAGCAGCCTTGCCCCTGTGGGAGCTCTTGTTTCCCATGTACTGAGACTTCAGTTGATCAATTTGTCCTGCCCAAGCTCTGAGTGCTGAGGGTCTGAGAGCTGCAAATCTGCCCCCCCCCACCCTGCCGCACTGTATTAGGTCCCCAGTGGTGTGCAGATGAGATTGTGGGCACTGAGCACCAGACAGAGGTCTCATTCATCCCCTCTCCTAATGTGCAGAACAGCCAGTTCAGAGATTTTGGGGTGCGTGGAGGACGGGCTGCTTTAGGCCTCAGGAGCTAGAGGGCTCCCTCCCTAGGTCATGGCATCCATTCTCCTGCCTCCCAGCTGGTCTCTCTGCTGCCTCTCCCTGCACTTTGCAGGGGCAACCAGTGAGCTCTGCCAGGCTGGGAACTGGACCCTGCTGTCTTGGCTCTTGCAGGACCCGGGAGAAGATGCTGGAGGGCTGGAAGGTGTATGCAGGCACCAACAACCTGCACCAGCTGCCTGAGGCAGCCTCCATCGCCCAGATCATTATTAACAGCAACTACACAGATGAACAGGATGACTATGACATCGCCCTCATGAGGCTCTCCAAGCCCCTGACCCTATCCTGTAAGCAAATTGTGGGTCCCCTCTCTTCCCTGGTACCATCAGCAGCCCTTGGACTTGGCAGTGCCCTGTGGACCCATCTCAGAGCCCCAGAATATTAACATAGCCCAAATCAAAGGCCCTTAGAGATAATTAAATGCAACACTTTTATTTTACAGTTGAGAACACTAAAGCCTGAGGATTAGAAATAAGCTTGCCCCAAATGACACTTCCAACATTATAAATTGGCGACAGAGTCTGGGCCTGGATACTGCTTTTAATAAGTATAAAAACATTGATCGACCCGGGCGTGGTGGCGCACGCCTGTAATCCCAGCACTTGGGAGGCTGAGGCAGGAGGATCAGTGTGAGTTCGAGACCAGCCTGGGCTACCAAAGTGAGCTCAAGGCCAGCCTGAATTGCATAGTGAGACCCTGTCTCAAAAAGACAAAAAAAAAAAAAAAAACATTGATCGTTTCCCCCTAATAGTAACTGAGCACTTCACAATGGTCAGAGACGTGGTAGATATTTGGTATCTATGACTGACACTCTTCCCAAATGACCTTGTGGTGCAGGTCCTATTATTAGCTTCACTCCGTTGCTGAGGAAGTGGAGCTTTAAGAGGAGATAATTACCTGAGATCACGAGCAGTGAGTGGTAGGTCCAGGATGAGATCCAGGTTGATCTGATTTCTAAGCAACGCTCTTCCCACTTGGATCTGGGATGGCCAGTTGCATAAACCTCATTGGAGAATGTGAGCCCAATGCACATGCAGTGAACTAACTGCCCTAAGGCTGGAGTGAAGGACCACATGAGGCCACTGCCCGGAAATTCTGGGGAAGTGCTCAGACCACTGAAGGCTGCATTCATCCATTCACCTATTATATACCACTTCTGTGACAGTAGTGGCCAATAGAACAAGAGGGCAATGAGGTCATGCTGGGGGACTGGAAAGGCTAAGGAGGTGCAGACAGGGTCCTGGAATCAGTCTTGGAAGGATTGGGGAGGCTTCCCCAGAGAGGACAGTTAAGGTGGGTCCTGAAAGGACTAGTAAAGACAGGTAAGGGGAGGACCCTGAAGAATGAGGTCAGGGTCTTCTAGCATAAGCGAAGTTGCACACTTCAGAGTGTCAGGAAGTCCTGGAGGATTCACCGGTTAGTCCCGCCAGCTATGTGCTAAGCCTGTGAGCTAGTGTGTGCTGGCACATGCGTTTTGGAGGCGGTGTATATCATGAGTCACGGCAGTGAGCTCATCAGAGTGGAGTGAGGGGGAGGATCCTTGGCAGAGCTGGAGGCTTGGCCCAGCAGAGCACCTAACAGGCCCCACCCGCCGACAAGCCACTCCTACCGAAGCCACGCTTCCTGTCCTGCAGCCATGTTGGGGAGCCCGGGGCTCAGTAAAGGAAAGGGTACCCACCGCCTCCTGCACTGCTGCGTACACTCACATACAGGGGGACAATCTGCCGCACCAGAGAGGCCTTCAGCCTGTGAAACCCAGATTCCATTTGGCTAAACGTCGGAGTCTTACCTCTCATCCCTGCCCCGCCACGTCTTAATGTTATTGAAATTGCGAAATAATTTAGGTAACTTCTAAGGCCAGTGAAATCTGTCACACTGGCTCCCAGGCTCTTCAGAGGATGGCAGTCCCTCTCCAGGCTCTGAACAGGAAGAGAATCACAGCCTGGGTTTCTGGAATCCTGCAGTCAGACCATTTGCCTTCATTTTTGATTTACAAATCAGGGCAATTTTTATCCTAAACTTTGTGGCAGGTTGAGCACCTTAAAGTCACAATACGTTCTGAGAAAACTTATGAAAATTCATTGATATTTTTATTTTTCATAAAAACAAGCAGGATCTATAAAATGGGACATATAATAGTGTCACACATTTTAAAGATTTTATATCCCAAAAGTGGACATGGAAAAGAATGTTTTGCATTTTTTAAATAATTTGTGTTATCCCTTCAGTTATTTGTGTGTGTATTTCCTCTTTAGCAGACAAAATGTCATAGATAACATTTAAAGCCAAATTCGTGGGACAAGAATTTACTATTCACTCATTTTTCCTTCCCTCCTGTTTCCTCCCTTCTTTCATTTCTGTCTTTAAATGCTCTTTGAGCGCTTCATATGTGTCAGGCGCTCTCCACAGGTAAACATCACCAGTGTTTGAGAACACTGGAAAATTCCACCCAGTGATATTTGTCCTTATAAGTGGATTGCAGTGGTCAAGGCCCCAGTCCATTTAGGGGCTCTAGGCTATGGAGGGGGCCTCGGAAGCATTACTCCACAGCACCTCCAAAATCCTGTGGAGTGTGCAAGTGAGTTAGTATGGCGTTGTAATCTGAGACTTCACAAATGTGCTTTTCCTGCATGGAGAGCTTTCTCTATGCTAGGTGCACATTTGGAGAGAGAGAGAGAGAGAGAGAGAGAGAGAGAGAGAGAGAGAGAGAGAGAGAGAGACCTGTGGCCCTGGCCAGTCAGCTGAGGTCCCCCAGATCAGCGTGTGCACACTGTGAGATGCCATGGCCTGAATTTCTTGGACTGGGCTTGCTGCTGTCTTTTACCCTGAGAGAAAGGCATGGAAGGGACCTGGCCAGTGCAGTGAGTCTAGGTGGTGTGGGGAGAGATTTCCTGCTGTTTATAGGAAAGTTTCCAAGGCTGTGCATCTGCCTATGTGGTGACTGCTGAAATCAGAAAGGCTTTGAGGAGTGTAGCAGCACCCAACAACTAATGGATTCTGCTCAAGCAATTAAGTTTCTTGCCTGGTTAGTCCAAGGTCCTGGAGGGTTCAGAGCCTCTCTCTGTGGGAACAAGAATGGGGATCCTAGAGCAGTGGAACTCCTGCCCCTCACCCCTCACCCAGATCTCCAGCCTTGCTCTTTCCCTAATGCCTTGAGGTCTTGTTGCAGCACACATCCACCCTGTCTGCCTCCCGATGCATGGACAGACCTTCAGCATCAATGAGACCTGTTGGATCACAGGCTTTGGCAAGACCAAGGAGACAGATGGTAAGGGGCACAGATGTTAAGCTGTGTGTATATGTGCGTGCATAGGCATGTAGACATGTGTGTATGTGTGGAAGCCATGGCAGGGTGTCCAGATGAAGGTTTTCTATAATCTGATGAGAACTGGGATCTAGAGACTCATGGGTCTGGGTATGAATGTGTGTATGCAGACACCTGGCCAGAGGTGGATACTGTCAGTGTGATAATGGCCTCCAGGAAACCTCTGAGGCCAAACCAGTTGAGGTCTTCGCTGATGCCAGTGAGGGAGAAAACATGGTGGATATGTGGAGTCACTATTGAGAGAGCACGAGAAAGGGCTTATTGTAGGATATGCGTGGCTTAGGCAGTGGTTCAAAGAGGTGGGACTTTTCTTTAGGCTGGATGCTGTCAGGAAGCAGAGGTAACTGTTCTTAACAAAGTTCATGATCTCAACCTCTAGTGAGAGAAAGCCTAAGATAAAATAGTAGAGAATCAGCAGTGCCTGAATTGTTCTGGGAAAGATATTTGATAGTTTAAAATTTGCCCAGCAACCTTATTTTGATCTTAACAGCCTTTTTCTTTTAAAAAAATAAGCTTTTGTTTATTATTTATTTGTTTATCATTTATTATTTATTTGGTACAGAGTCTCACTATGCTCAGACTCATAGTGATTTTCCTGTCTCAGCCTCTCCAGCACTGGGATTACAAGCGTGTGCTACCACAACCAGTTTTGGGCCTGAGGTTATAGGGCCAGTGCGGCATACAGTATTGGGGATAAAACCCAGGTCCTTGCACTTGCCAGGCAGGTGCTTACACTGCTGAGCTGTCTCCCCAGCCCCCATCTTAACATCCTTAACAGGATGAAGTGGTCCTGTTTTGCCTCCTTTTGTCCCAGCAGTAGACAGCCTCCATCCCTGACAGGCCGTGAGGCTGTGGGCGACTCACTTCTTCAGCCCTAGGTGGCGCCACCTGTAAATGGATCCAAAAGTCTTCTCATTTTGTGTGTGTGTGTGTGTGTGTGTGTGTGTGTGTGCGTGTGCATGTTTGGGCAGTGAGTTAGGTCTCAAAGGAGGGCATATATATCCACATAAACGTCCAGCCACAGAGGTCCTCCTTGGGCCAGGTCCAGACACACGTACAGTGTCCTCTGCTTACAGATGACACCTTGGGTCCTGAGGTGTGCGGCCAGAAGGCCACTGAGCTGTGCAGTCTCACTGGTTTCCTGTCTTGTTTCTCTCATGTCACTGAAGAGAGGACATCGCCCTTCCTCCGGGAGGTGCAGGTCAATCTCATCGACTTCAACAAGTGTAACGACTACTTGGTCTATGACAGCTACCTCACTCCAAGGATGATGTGTGCTGGGGACCTTCGAGGAGGCAGAGACTCCTGCCAGGTGAGGGTGCAGGACCCTGAGGAGGAGAGGAGGCGGGGAAGCTAGATGTTGAGCTTGCTGTATTAGAATCAGACACCCCATCCTTCCTGATCAGGATCACTCCCCAACATTGCTGACAAACTGCCTGTCCCTCGTAGGGAGACAGCGGGGGCCCTCTTGTCTGTGAGCAGAACAACCGCTGGTACTTGGCAGGCGTCACCAGCTGGGGCACGGGCTGTGGCCAGAGAAACAAGCCTGGTGTGTACACCAAAGTGTCAGAAGTCCTTCCCTGGATCTACAGCAAGATGGAGGTAAGACCCCAGCTAGAGACACTATACCAGGCCTTCTGGGGACCCCAAAGGTGGGAGCCTGAAGGAAACCCAAGCTTTTCACATTGTAGGCACAGGTGCTGTCAACCTTTTGGATTTGGGAGTGCTCAAAGCAGTGTCCCACACGTCAGGTCTGGGGCCAGCCTGAGCTATCTTTATTTCCCTCATCTTCTTTCCTTTCAGCAGAGCCTAGAGAGTTGTAGAAGTGTGTACCCAGGACCACTGGCAGCTCTAATACCACTTTCTCTAATACCACCAGGCCACTGAAGTGACCCTAGGAGTCTGCTAGAGGCCACTTCTCCTACAGGAAGTTGGGAATCTACCCTTGGCTCTACCGACCCAGCTCAGCTCCCACCTTGCCTAGGTCTCATAAGTGTAGCTTTGCAGCTATGCCCTGTCAGAGGAGAGGCACTGAGAGCAGAACAGTGGGCTGAGAAGGCTGCTGCTGAGCCCAGCACAGTGGGACTGCCAGGGTGCTCTCTTCCCGCTGCTTCCCTCAGAGTCAGTGTCAGGTGATAGCTCAGCTGAAGGCTGGACCCAGAACCCCACCTTCGACGTTTGTGTCCTCCACCATCCAGCCCACCCTCACTCACCCTGTTCTCCCTATTTGTTCCTCAGAGCGAGGTGCACTTCCAAAAATCCTAATCAGCTCTTGTATACACACTGACCTCTATGAAGATGGAATGAAGGCCCTGGGCCATGTGCAACATCTGGGCTTACGGTCACCCAGATATCGCTTCATCATTGCCACCTTGTCTGCTGCATGTGTGTGTGTGTGTGTGTGTGTGTGTGTGTGTGTGTGTGTGTGTGACTGTCCTCTGAAGGTCTCCAGAAACCAAAAGAACTCTCAGCTCTTCTCGGAACCTCACACTGGAAATCTTCTGGAGAAGAAGAGTTTGGGCATTGTGCATGTTCCCACAGGGGAGTCCATGGATGAATGAAGGAGGTGAAGCCAGAACAGCTCAGAGAAGGGCTAGGTGGGTGATATGAGGAGTATCTGCTCCTTGGACCCTAACTTGGAAGCCCACTTGGGTGACACCACCGCTGTCCTGAGACAAAATGTCGAGCTGCACTTTCCAGGGCCTGGGCTGTCCTCAGTGGAAAGGCATTCCCATCGGTATCTGTGCCCTCATTCAGAAGTTCTGCAGATGCTAGGGATGCCAAAGATGTCCTTAGCTGGGCTGGGCTGTGACTGTCTGCACTGTGACTAGGCCTCACCACACTTGTTTGGTTGCAAGCTGTTGGGACAGATTTTATTTCATTTATTTTTATATTTATGAAATATAAATATTGTAGATGTATTTAAAAATAGCTCCCAAAATTTCAGGGCCCTTGAGAGTTAGCATTAATCACCCGTCCTCACCCCAAGAACTCTAAGAGATTCATAGGTATACCTTACGAAATGTTGCAGAAGAAGGACCTAGAAAACGTCCTGAGGATGGGCTTCTCCAAGTCAGAGATACTCAGGGAAGCAAATCTTCATCTGGGTCTGCAGGCAGATCCAGCCCAGAGCTGCAACCTGTTCCTGCCTCCAAGAGCTACAGTGAGGACATGGAAGAAGGAGAAGTCCAGGTGGACACTGCCTCTCACACCCAGGGGCTGCTCTGGGAGTGTAGGGCTTCATTCCAGGATTTCTAGATAGTTTCTTGATTCCAGAAACATAGCACAGGCATAAAAGGAAACATGGTAAAGAAGCAAATACCATGCAGGCCCTCCAAATAGCCATCCCATGGGGTCTGAGCTGGTCCCGATCCTATAGGCCATCAGTGTATCAGCTGAAGGCCCATACCTCCCTAGGCTTTTCTCCAGGACACCTGTTTCTCCCGGGTCCCCTCTCCCACCTTCCATGTGGTGCTATAATTCTCAGAAGCAGGTGCCAACAGATCAGTCTGGCCCAGCCCAGTTCAGGCAGAAAGCCCCAAAGAGCAGGTTGGAGGTGACCAGTGGCTGGGTAGAGCCCCATGTGGACAGTACATTGGGGAATGCTATCAAAGCTGGGAAGGAGGACAATGTCTGTGTCTACCACAGTCTGCTAGCCATGATCTTCAACAATAAAACTATATGACCTGAAGAACTCTGTGTCTGATGTTTTACTAATGAGCTAGTTAAAACACGGAGGTTATTCAGCCAGATATCTCAGTTGGGGTTCTTAGTTTGGGTTTATCATCTTTGGATTTTGCTCATGTAATCACACATTCATTCATGCATCTATTCAGTGACATCAGTGCCTTCATGTGCCAGATACTCATGCTAGGCCCAGAGGTACACAGAGCTTGGCAAGGTCTTTAAAGACCTGGTCATGACCCAGTGCGATGGAAGCTGTGATGGGGTGGGGACACCAGCCTAGGAACATGGACAGAGAACCCATTAGCCACACCTAAGGAGATTAAGGGAGGGTCCACAGAAGAAGGAAGGATTGGGATGAATCTTAATGTTAAGTAAACCTTTCCAAGGCAGACCAGGAGCAGAGGGAAGGTGCCCTGGAGCTTGTGCTTTTCCGTTCATCTTTCTTTACTCCTTCTTCAGCAGCTCAGCAGGGAAGGCAGGGCCACAAGGAAGCCCCAGCTCTTACTCAGCCACTTCCAAGAGAACTGGACTGGTGGCCCACTAGCCTCTTCTGCAAGAGCTGCCTTTTACATTCGGCACCCACTTGTCCTGCATTTAATCTGCTGAGCTCAACCCTAGCGATCCACCAGTGGCTGCCTCGCATGCATGCAGCACCACTGCCACACACACTGATGCTTCCAGCCACATCCCAGAATCCTCCATGTCTGCTCTTTTATGTCTGGCTTTGGACCCCTCAATTTTGTTTTAGTCTCTCCTATCAATGCCAGGGCAAATCCTTCCTTGCATTCATTTCTTCTTCCAGCTTTATAAGAAGCTAAGAAGGTAGGGAAGGGCTGGCTTGATAGCTCAACAAACTAAAGTGCCTGCTTAGCGCTGCCTAGGTCCTGCCCCCAGGGCATGCTGAGACAGCGATGGAGGCTGTGCATGGTGGTGTACGTCTGTAATCCCAGTGGTTGGGAGGCTGAGAACAGGAGAATCATTATGAACCCAATCTACATAGTGAGACCTTGTAGACCCTGTCCTAAATACAGAAAAAAATTAAACTAAGTTTAAAAAAAAAAAAAAAGAAGAAGAAGAAGAAAAGGTGGGCCATGGTGCTGTATCCTCTGTATTTTCTTACTTTACTAGATCCTACAATTTCTGTGGCTTAAGCAATCAGGATATATTTGTCACTCATTAACAATCTAGTGGAGGTGTTCTTGTCCACGGGAGGCCTTCTTCACAAGTTTTTCAAAGCCTCCTGTCTTTCCATATCGTGACCTTGTCATTCCATTGTTATCTACTTCCAGCTAGAAAGAGAATATGAAAGCACACATTTCATAAATGCTCCGGCTCGGAATTGATGCATGTAGTTTATAGAAGCAAGTCGCCTCAGGGTGCCACTTGAATGAAAGACTGGGAAATGCAGACTGATTCCTTTGGGCAAGTGTGAAGAGGACACATCCATCTCTGCCACCAGAGGAAGCTGTCCAACTCCAGTAGCTAGACCTGGAGCATGGAGTTAGGACTTGGGCCATTTCTGTTCCTTTTTTTTTTTTTAAATTAGATTCTTTCAATGGCTTTCTAGCTAAACTGGCATAAATTGATTAGCAGTTAAGGGACAGAGAAATAGGCTACAGAAAAAGTGGGCTCTAAGCAGGGAAAGCAAAACACATTCCACCGGCCCAGGGCATAGAGAAAAGATAAAGAGGTTCATGGAAGGAGTTCTCAGGGCTTCCCAATCTGGTGCAGGGTCTCCAGCAAGGTATGTTGTGTGCCCTGTTAGGTCCTCACAGTTAGGCCCCTCCCATCCCAAAGAGAAAAACAACAGCCCTTCTTCACCCATTCATGTCAAAGTCCCCATGCTCTGGCCTGAGCAACTAAAATACATCTGCTTATCATGGTTGGTTCTCAGGCCTGGTCTTCAGTCTTATAGGAAACCCAGAAAATCTATAGAATATCATGCTATAAGTCAGCAGAACATCCCTGTCATCCTGTACTTCCCCCAAAGAAGCACTTGACCCACCTGTGACCTTTGATGTCCCCTCCCATTCCCATGTTAGTCTATGAAGCCGATTCTCTTCCTTTGTTTGTGCTCAATGGCCTTCTCACCCTGGACCACCCTGGACCGGGATGGCACCCAGCCTGAAATAAAGATGTTACTGTTTGCTTCCATCCTGCCTGTTCTAGTGGTCTCAGCTGTTCCTCTGGGTCTCACCTGACAAGTTTGGGGCTGGGTGTGTGTGTGGGAAGGTAGAGGTGGGAGATGATATAGAGATATTGTCCTATGTCCCCAACCCTAGGCACCTCAAAGTACCTGGCAAACTCTGGCATTGCTAACTCAAATGTTGAATTTCCACGGAACTTTTCCTGGGGAAGAAGTGAAGAGCCCCATGAGTGTGTTGGGATGCGTAGACAGTGGTTCTTTGGAGGGGTTCCTTGCAGCCTAGCCATTGAACTAACTGCCCCTGGGCTTTGGTTGGATTCCCAGTGGCCATTGTTTCTCATAATCGTTTAGCTGTTGCCTGATGCAATTGGGAGAACTTAGGGAAATAGATTCGGAGAGTCCTCATAATGCTAATGAGAATGAGAATGATGATAATAGCTAGCATTTACTAAATGTTTGCTGTGTGCCAGGTGCTGTGCTGAGCACCTGATGTATATTATCTCCTGTGAGCGCCATAATCCTACGTAGGAGGCACTGTTATTATTCTGATTTTACAGATGAGGAACCAAATGCCAAGAGAAGTGAAACAAGCTTCCGAAAACTACACAACTGTTAAGTGGCAGAGTTGGACTTTGAATCCAGGCTGTCTGTTAAAAACTGTTTTCTTGCACTCCACACACCACTGTTTTCCAAAGTCACGTGGAGTTCTCCTGGCCTTGACCTTTCAGTGCCCACCATCTGGCTATGTGTATTTTTTCCAGAAAGGGAAGGGAGGGGACAACTTCCAGAGAAGGGGAGGCATGGCCCTCAGGATGTCACACGACCAGCAGCTTAGACTAGGCAGTTTCAGGAACCTCAGACCTGGAGTTCTGAGGGTAAAGAGGGCCTTCACCCAAAGCCATCCCCAGAAGATTGTTCCCCAGAGCCCATGTCATCCAGGATACCTTCCTGACTCTGTGATGTGGGTGGCTCTGAAGGCACATGCCATTCATTCTCTACCTCCTCTGCTTCCTGTCTGGGCAAAGCTCTTGCCCAGCCCAGAAAGCAAGTACTGTAATGGTCTCACAATAGTCCTTCCCAGGAAAAATACAGAACCATGCCCTGGAGATACTACTGTAGTAGAGAGGACACTGGAGTTTGAATCAAGGTACTTGGAGGTACAAATCCTATATCTACCACTTGCTTGGCTATGTGATGTTGAACAAGTTGACTTCTCAGTTTCTTCATATGTAAAATGGGTACATCCATCTCTCGTGGTGCTGGAAAATGGGACAGTACATGTAAATATGCAGAGTGAAGTGGCTGGTTTGTTGTGGCCTCTCTGAACAAATATTGAATTAGTGGGAAAAAACCCAGTTCCTACACTTCCACATCCTTCTACCAAATGAGAGAAAAGGTGATATGGGTAGATCTTCAGGTGCTAGAAAAGTTGCCATTTCTTTTTACAAGCTTTTTTTCTTACCAATGGGCTGATATCCCAGGAGGTGGCACTACCTCCTAGAAAGATGGGCATTCCAGTTGGTTGCTTCTGGAAGTCGTGGAGGGCCATCGAGTTGAGCTGAACCTGCTCCCTCTTGTCGTTTATTGGTCCTGGACAACTGCTTGTTCCAGAATTCTCCCCCAGGAGAAATTGGCGCCTTGCTTTAGTGATCTCTGACAGCCAAGTGAGACAGTCCAGAGGCGTGAGGGACACATCCCCTCACCCCTTACCCTCATCCACTGCCATCTATCTGCCTTCTGCCCCTGTGCCATACCTGGCAGCCATTTTGGAGTCTTCATCTTACTTGAGCTCTGTGCAGCAAGTGGGTGAGTACTCCCCTCTTAATGAAATCGCCATGACATTGAGCGTTTCCTCTGTCTGCCCTTTCTCAGTGTTGCAGGATTTCTATGATGGTGTTGCCAAGAGAATACTCTTGATCCTCTTTTGTCCTCTTGGTATGCAAAAAATGCTCACACTGGGCCATCCCTGGGCTTGTAACTAATCTCTATGAAGCCAGCAGAAACAGGCTCTGTGTCACTAAGGTGCAAGAAATGTCATCTATGTATTTAACATAAGATTAATCGGCCTTCAAATGGCTGCAGCCTGCCTGAGCAACACTCCTCTTCATATTCTTCTAGAGAGAACTTGTCCACTGCCCAGAGGGTGGGGGAGCCTTTCTGGGCCACAGAAGAATGCCCAGATACAGGGAGAAATTTGTTCTGTACTTTCATTCTCAAAAATCTCATTCTCATGCACTCAGAATCAAGCTGGGTCCCTATCTTTAGATACCTCACACAGGGGTATCTCTAGCTTCTTCTAGCAGAAGGTTTAGGAGTGTCTTTCTTGAGAAGTGACTCCTTCCTAATGAGTTTATAACAACAGTCAAGATGGATATTCATAAGTTCCAGCCTGAGTACAAACTGCTGAATTATGGTCTAACAGGGCTGAAAAATCACTTCCCACGTCTTCTCCCCTCAGCCCCAAATACAACTCTCCCTTTTTCCCACGCATGCACGCGTGTGTGAATGAAGCCCCAGTCAGCTCCTAGTGCGTCACTGAACCAATCCCTCAAGCTCCACCTCTGACCAGAGAACTCATACAGCCCCAACCACCTTTGTCTGGCCAGAGAAGGAGCTCTGTGCTGCAGGCAGCTCTTTCCTGTCCATGTCTGGGCTAGGAGTGAAGACCTCCTTCTCCCGTTGTTTCTCCTTCTGGGCCAAACACTTAACAGATACAGATTTCAGAGATTGCATATGAACATAAGTTTCCATTCTTCCAGGATAAATCATGGCGCATGAGATTGTTGGAGTTATCTGGTAACAGTGTGCTTCACTTTGTAAGAAATCTCCAGCCTATGTAATCACAAGTGTTCCGTGTATTCCTTATCCTCACCAGTCCTTAGTGTTATAAATCTATGTTATTGTAGCCATAGATGACAAGTGGTATTTCATTGCGGTATTTGTATTTCTCTCATGACTGATGATGTTGAGAACCTCTTCATGTGTTTCTCATCTCTTTGGTCAAGTATCTGTTTAAATATTTTCATCTCTTTGTTGGGCTGACTGTTCCTTATTGTTGAGTTTTGAGAGTTCTTTATATATTCAGGATAAAGAATCTTTGGTAGGTAGGCAATTTGTACATACTTTTTCCTGGTGGTTTGCCTTTTTATTTTCTTTATTATGCTCTTAGGACAAAAATCTTAATTTTTTAAGTCAGATATTTTCTTTTTGTACTTTTAGTGTAAGAGCTTATAACTGCTAAATCCCAGCTCAGGAAGACTTAACTATATTTTATGTTTTATAATTGGCCCAAAGATCTGGGGACTTTCTGGCTGGCTCAGTTGTTTAAAGCAGCACTTTGGCAGGTACAGAGGACCAAGGTACAATTCCTAGCTCCACAAGCTACACTGCACTCACCCTTAAGGAAGTCTAAACTAGCCAAAAAAAAAAAAAAATCAGTACTTCTCTAATTGGCCCAGAGATACATCTTGAGTTGATTTTTAGATACCACTGAGGTATATATTGAGGTTCATTTTTATTCATTTGTTTGCAAATGAATAAAAAATATATATAATTGGTTGGTGTTATGGTTTGTGTAAAGGTGCCCCCCCCCAAAGCCTCATGCAGTCATGGGGCAGCTTCTGGAATTTGTAATTGACTATTGTGGGAATGGGTGCTGCACTTCCCATGGGGCAGGTGATTTGCATTTCAGTGTAAGGAAGGAAGAGAAGTTAGCTGCTTGAGTTGCTGCTACTCTCTCCCTTTGTTTTTTTTTTTTTTGGGGGGGGGACCAGGGTTCGAACTCACGACCTTGCACTTGCCCAGCAGGCACTTGTGCCTCGGAGCTATCTCCCCAGCTCCCTGTTTATTTATTTATTGGAACCAGGGATTGAACTCAGGACCTTGCACTTGTCAGGCTACTGCTTATTCTACTGAGCTTCCTCCCTGGCCACTCCCTTCGTGCTCTTCCTCTTAGCAGCTGCTATGAAAGGTTTTCTGCCACGTGCCACCCTGCCTTGGAGCCAGCTGAATATGGACTGAAACCTCCAGTAACTGTGAGCTAAATAAACCTTTCTTTTCCTCATTTTGAGTATCGGATGTTTGTCCCATCAGTGAGAGAAGCATAACTAACTCAGTTGGAAAGTATAACTTGTTGGAAAGACTGTACATACTTTTTTCATCTAACTACTTTAGTATTTTGCCAAAATGTCAGTTGAACATATTTGGGTGGGTGCATTTCTAGACTTTCTATCCTGTGCTATTGATCAGTGTTGTATCTGATCATGGGTACTATTTGTTAATGACTAAAGCTTTTTTTTTTTTTTTTTTATAACCTGAAATTGGATAAGGTGAATCATCCATATTTATTCTTGTTCAAAATGATTTGGGTTATTCATTAGTTTTCACTTCCACATAAGTTTTAAGACCAGATTATTTCTTATTTTATAAAGATTCTTGTGAGAGGTCAGGCCAAATAGCTCAGAGGATTAAAGCACTTGCTAGCAGGTGCAGGGGCTGGGGATTTGATCCCTGGACCTAGTGCCAACTCTGCCCCCAGGGTGTGCTGAGATGGCAATTGAGACTGAGCCTGTAATCCCAGTTCTTGAGAGGCTTTGAACAAGTGGATCACTATGAGTCTGATCTAGTAGTGAGACCCAGAATACCCTGTAGACCCTTCCCTAAAAAAATACAAAAAAAAAAAAAAAAAAAAAAAAAAAGACTCTTGTGAGAGTATTGACTGTGATTGTGCTAAATCCATAGATTAATTAGGAAAGAACCAGCTGATGATAATGAACCTTTCTATCCATGAACATGGACTGTTGCTATGTTTATTTAGACACTCTTTGACACTATTAGACTTTGTAGTTTTTAGCATACAAATCTTGTACCTATTTTGTTAGGCATATAGCCAAGTATTTACATGTTGACATAACACTTTCATTAAGATAATTTTTTTTAAAAAAACAGGAAGACCCACATATTTAACATTTTTACAAATCTTTTTATAGTTTAATGAGAGATAATTAGAATTTCATACTTGTTTCTGTATTCAATCTGTTGTGATATATTGTTTGATTGAAATAAATATATGAAGAAAATTCAGTCTCACAAAAATAAAGAGTTGGAAAATGGAAGAATATTTAGTAGACTTTTTAGATAATGTGGGATGCTTTTGTTTGATACTGTACTTTCAGACAAAGGAGAATTCAAAGTCCTATCAGTGAGTTTTTTTCTTTTTTAGTGTATTAAATTAAAATCTCTTGGTCTCAGGTTTACTCTGAGTAAGTCTCTTACCCAGCCCTATTTCTGCAATCATTTATTGGTGATTTGGCAAATACCAATCGTCTCAGTTCTGAATATCATTTTATCATTAGCAAATATGTCAGCCATTTTCCTTGAGGTGTCAAGCTTATTTTATTTAGTTCTCAGTAAATTATTCCAAGCTATCAAGTCTGAATAATTGTGGTTTGTTGATCTTTGAATAAAGATGGTGAGTCATGAAAACAAGTGACTTCTTGAGCCTTTGCCTCAGAGATACCTCAAGGCAAAGAGTACTTCCGTGTCCTGTGAAACTGTTTTGTGTGTGCTTCCTATCTTGTCGTACCAAATACTAAAAGATGTTTGCTTGGGGTTAAGGCTTTAAGAATATAAATATATTTTTAATAATGAAGGATTATACTGCTTCATCAAGGATGCGTTCAGTGAAACCAGTGAATGTGTGGAAGGAAAGGCCATAAAGATTTATGAGTATGATCTGGTGCTGCTGCCCTGACTCATGTTAAGGAGTCAGCAGGTTTACTTGTTTCTGCTTTTGTGTTGTCTGGGCAAATAGTAACCCAATGAAAAAGGAAAATTATTATGAAAATAATCTTGACACCCTCCCAAAAAAGTCTCTGGTACCCCAGAAATTCTCAGGCCATACTTTGAGGACTGGTACCTGAGACCATACAAGACAAAAAAGAAAAGTGTAGATGTTGACTTTTAATAGATATTTTTGGGAAATTCCATTGGAACCATATCTTCATTTTAGCCTCACTTCTTGGGCATGAGTGAACAATCCAACATCTGAAGAGATCTAAGGTTAGTCAGTTTTATACTGTGGTGCTAGGTCTTGTAGAAGAAGAGGGATGTTAATATAATTGCAGTTTAATGAAGAGCCCAGTGGGCGGGAGAAAGAAGAGTGATTAGGAATTTGCATCTTCTTAACTTTCTGGGCTTGATGTATCCCAGCTGTGTTCTCAAATCCCAGTTAGAAACATTTCCATCATCCTTCCCCTGTTTGGGGAAACATGAAGTGCCTCAGTATGGTGACACAGAACAGATGGGGTCTGTTCAGTGCCTGGGGAAGGAGATCAGTCAGCCACTGGTCCTTCTCTGGTAATCCGTCATACTGGACTCACATATGACCCCAATTCAACAGAACTCAGTGTGGTGTTACAGGCACTCACTGGCATCTGGACTGCACTAATTGCTGGGAGTAAGGGACCCTAATTTCACACTGTAGTATTTTCTAATTTTAATGTTATTATTTGAGAGAGTATCTTCCTGTTATGGTTTATGTCTAGTTGTCCCCCCAATCCTCATGTAGTCATTGGGCGGGGACTTCTAGAGTTGAGATTTGGTCTGTGATCCCTGGGATTATGGGTTTTAGTACTGATGGGATTATGGGTCGAAGTACTTCTGGGATTATGGGTGTAGCCTAAGGCGGAGGCTAAGGTGGAGAGCCTGAATGTAATATAAAGAGAGGCAGAGAGGCAGACTCGAGCTGTTGCTGTTGCTCTGATGCTGTGTTTGGCTGGCTGCCTCTGCCGCCATTTTGTTGCTGTTCCGCCGCCATGAACTGGATGCTCTCTGCTCTGTTCCTCTCAGCCTTGGGCCAGCCGAACATGGACTGAAACCTCCAGTATCTGTGAGCTAAATAAACCTTTCCTTCCTTCATTTTGAGTGTTGGGGACTTGTCTCAGCAACGATTAAAAAGTAACTAATACACTTCCTATGCAGTCCAGGCTGGCCTAGAATTTGACAGTCCTCCTGCCTCCACACAGCATGTGTGAGGACTATAGATGTTTTCTGCTTTTAAGCTTGATTTTATTATTTATTTATTTATTTTATTTTTTTTTTTTGGTGGGACCAGGGTTCGAACTCACGACCTTGCACTTGCCCAGCAGGCACTTGTGCCTTGGAGCTATCTCCCCAGCCCCAAGCTTGATTTTAAAATTTTGCTGTTTAGGTCTTCTTACAAGAAAACTTTAAAAAATATGAACAAACCTGGAAACTATAAAAATAAAAGATGTCTTTTATTTGTGTAACTGATTCTTCACATTTTCACATTCTTTATCTCAGTCTCTCAACAGGATTCTGAGGTAAGTACTACAAAAAGAAAAAAGTGAAAAGCACTTAAAATTCCACCACCTGGAGGAACATACTGTTAATGTTTTGATAAAATCTTTCCAAAACTCTTTCTGCATGTCCATAGATAGTTAACATCAATGAGATCATATTATGCAAATTGTTTCATATCTTGATTTGTTTTCTTCAGCAATATGAGATACATACTTTTCCTGAGGGCTTAGATATGATCGTTTTTAATGGTTTCAGAATATTCCATTGCATGAATCTGTCAATTTACTTAATTTAATTTATAAACGAACATCTTAGTAGAATAGTTTCTGAAATTTGGTAGTATAAACCTTTTCACCATGGATTTCTTTGCAGATGCAAATCTTCACTCTGAAATAGTGATTTCTGAAGGATAAATTATCATGAGTGGGATTATTTATGTCTTTATCCAAACCGCTAAGCTATTTTTCAGAAGAATTCAATTAATTTGTACTCTTCCAGTGGTGTCCAAGTCTACCTACTTTATGCTTTGAAGGATGCTGCAAACACATGAGAACATGCTGTTGTATGAACACTTCTGTGTATATTTAAGTGACCCCCCTGTGTCAGGGCCCATTTATTCATTTTACATTCAGCTGTGGTCCTCAGAGAAACTCAGCTCTCAAAGAGTCAAAATATACACTGAAAAACAAACAATAATACTGCTATCGGTAAAAAAAAAAAAACAAAAACAAAAAACAAAAAAACAACAACAACAACAAAAAAACCTGCTATCGGTGTAGGAAGAAAAACTGTGCAAAACTATGATCACCTATACCAAAGATCTACCCTGATCTGGTG
Organism: Myocastor coypus; assembly: GCA_004027025.1. NCBI lineage: Eukaryota > Metazoa > Chordata > Mammalia > Rodentia > Myocastoridae > Myocastor > Myocastor coypus. The sequence continues at coordinate 85,541 of PVJA010002141.1, read as the reverse complement.
ATGGCAGATGAGGCGATTTGGGAGATCAGAGAAGAATTCCCTGGAGAGGGGACAGAAGAATTAACAGCTGAAATGAGAAGTCCCTCACCAAATAGTAGAAGAATCTGGGTTTCAGGAAAAGAGAAAGTCTTCATTTTTGCTGAGCCCTTCCTTGGTAGGGACCACACTGCTGGTAAACTACACTGTCTCCTTACACAAAAATGATCCTGCCCTGATGCCTTGGTTGACTCTTCACCCATCTTTCTCCTGTGGAGGTAGGAGGCTGAGGCTTGAAGGCTGTAAAGGATATGGACAGAGTGAAGCCCAGACAGCTAGAAGAGGCTGGCGATGTAAGTAAGTAAGCAGAGACCTTACGTGTAACCATGTCTGTCTGGTAGTACAGGCTCACTGAATGTGTATGTGTGAATGTCGACGTCCTGCTCATACGTAAATGAGGGTCTCCTTCTCAAAGTGTAGTCCCCTAGCCAGAAGCAGCAGTGTCCCCTTGGGATGGGCATAGCACTCTGTGCTTAACGGACATTTGTCACGACTGGTGCACACTCAGGTGTGAGGATATGATGGAGAGGACTTTTTATCTTAACACACCTGTGTGGGTGAGATTTGAGGCTATATAACTCTCAGATGAGATTTGCATTATGCCATTCTTGTAGCAAGAAGCCCACTTCATCTCAGTGACTTTGTCTTCACAGTGCTCTTGAGGCTAGGGCAGACACTTGAGGTATTTAACAAATACTCAGTGATGATGTTGATGGTCACAGTTAGCTGGGTGTCCAGCCTGCTGAGCCACCCTTCCTTGCCCTCCCCTAGGCAGAACAGCCACAGGATGTTCTCCTTTTATCACAGCCAGAAATTTAACGTAACAGTGCAGAGAGCAGGAGGTGCAGTTTGGAAGAGCCAGAGAAATGGCCTACCCAGAGTGTAAACCTACTTCCCTACTTCTGCCTTAAAACAGAGTGCTGAAACAAAGGAAGGCATTTCCGAGCACCTTTGGCTAATGGCTCCACATGTGCAGAAAGAGACAGTGGCAGGAGGAGTGCCAGGACCTCAGCCCCACAGAGAACAGGGGCTGGGTATGGTGGTGGCTGAGGGAGGGTCTCTGTGTGTGACGGGACCACAAATGGTGGGAGCTCTGTGGAGCAGGAGCTCCTCATGCTAAGAAGGAGCCAGCATACAGGATACCTGACAGCCAGGAGCCGACGGTACTTCTTCCTCAGGCAAGCTCCTGCCTTGCACTCATTTTCTAACCTGGCCGTGTACTTGCTGAGAGACTTGGGGCAAAATGCTTCAACTCTCTCTGGTTCAGTCTTCTTGTCTCTGAAAGGCAAGAGCAAAAGATCTATTCCACAGGGCTGCTGTGAAGACTAAATGAGACATCAAATGTGGATGGTGTAGCACTGTGCCAGGCCCAGATAAGTGCACACTTAACTGAGCTATTGTAGGACTTCTTTGAAGTCCCTCTTCAGAGAATGACATTCAATTCTCCTTCTCCACTACCTGGGCCAGCAAAATGAATTAAGTGGATTAAGGTACCACCCTAGACTGGGGCTGGCGTCCACAGGTCTTTCTTCCTCCCCAAAGTACTTAGTTTCCAGGTGATCTGTGGAGTTCAAGCAGGGAGCACAGTCCTCTGCCCCCAGGGTCCCTGTGTCTTGCCTCCACTTGACTTCATGCTATATGGCTTGCTGCAAGGGGAACTCATTATATAGTAAGTGCTCAGATGAGATAGGAGTTCTGTAGCCTGCCAGCAGGTTGTATGTAATAAGGCATGTAACATGCCTGCTTCGTGACTGGCACACTGTGTGTACCTAGTAGGTGTTAATCAAAGATAAGGTACTATCTTGAAAGTGACAAAGAGGGTTGTTTAGTATAAGGCAGTCAAGAAAGTAGTATTTATTGAGCTATTTCCCTGGAAGCACTGCAGTAGAATATTGATATATTTAGTGACATTCACCAATTGGTTCCTTCAAATTGAAGGAACTGCTGCCAATCAGCAAAGCATTTTTTCATTTGAAATAATATACATCTGCAAGTGCAGCTCTGTTTGTGGCTCTGGGCCTTGAGTGGCAGTAGCTCTCAGGCCTTATGCTATCGCTGTGGGACTCTGAGTGCCTAGCGGCTAGTTACAGCTCCAGTACCTACACTGCTGATTGCTCCCACTTCCCCTGGTCTCCTCATCAGTGCGTCAAGTAGGAAGAGAAAGCCCTTCCAGACTAATAGGAGGTCTGAGAGGAATGCTACTTACATCGTGGTGGTAGACCTAAGAATGACTCAAGTCTGAGTCTGCTGGTTGGTCTGTATTCAGCCTATTGATTAGTTCAATTGGTCAGTACTTAAGCCTTTTGATTTGAACTCACTAATGGGTTCAAATTCAATTCTGCTGCTTGGGTCAAATTCAGACCTTCCATGGTCAGCGTAAGCATCTCATGAGGAATGTGGGGCATCTGGGAAAGCAGCAGCCATGGCTGTCAATGAATACAGGGCAGGCCCCTCCTGGCTATCAGTAAAGGGAAGAGTTAGGACATTTTCCCCCTCTGTCTCAGAGTAAGTGATACAGTCATTAATACTGTCATAACAGAGAATTGAACTGACTTGTTCAGGACCAACAGTAATTCATGAATTTCCATTAATGACTAGGTATGCTTATTCTACTACCTCCTACCGCCTTTCTAAAGATTCTTGTTCTTTCACATAGAAAAGACAGACAATATTATTGATTTCTGGGTTGAGCAAGAATTATTTGCCGAGAGATATATATTTAGCAGCCTGGTTCATTATGCCCATTCTGACCACAGGGACAACCCTCCCTTCTCTCTGACCTTGACCTCTCCTACTACAAGTAATGCCACTTGTCTTTAGTTCTGTCTTCCGCAGAGGGCAGCTGGGAACACTAAAATAGCTTGCTCCATGACCAGCATTCCTAGGAGAATGGTACACTAAAAATAAACTCGGTGGGGTGGTGTCTCTGGGGCCGCTTTCCACAATGGGTGGGGGGAGTTGTTGCACCTTGAGAGGAGAGAGCGGCAGGCAGCAGACTCCAACACAAATTCAGACAAGCTCTCCTGGTGACTGTTCCTAGGACTGGTTTCTTCAAGGACAAGGCTGCATTCTTATGGCACAGCGGCCTGGATGGGGCTTCGGAAGTCAATGTCGGAGCCCCCACCCCGTGGATAGCAAGCTCGTCCTCCCCTCCGTGAGTAGAGGACACAAATAGAAATCACAAAGCCCTTTTCCTTCTCTTTGGGACTGTCTGCACCTGCCAGTTAAGGCACCTGCTCCATCCCTGCCTTGCTGCCTCAGCTTGCTTGGCCCTGCCCCAGACTTCAGTCTTCCCTCTTCAAATGTCAGTTCCCCCAGGAAGAGGCTCCCACTTAGTCTTTCAGCACCCTGTGCTGACCCTTCTCTTGCCTTGGGTATTTTTGGTACGTCACCTTAATTGAAGCATAATAACCGGCACTCCCATGCCCATAGCTACCATTTTCAATTTCTTTTTGTGCATTTAGGAAAGTGTACGTTTCCTCACTCCCAGTTAGGATCCAGAATTCCCAAAAAGACAGAAGAATCGGGGAAGGGAAGCAGGAGGCCTCTCACTGGTCCCAACTCATCTACTCATGAGCAATGTGACTCTGGAAAGTCACTTGCCCGCTCTGGTCCTTAGACCCCCAATTTATAAAAGATAAGTTAAGGCTGCATCCAGCTTAAGGGCTCCATGGCACTCTTTTCTTTGACTCTCCTTGTCGGCTCTGTTTTAGGAGCCCACGTACAGAATTCTCATGCCCTGTTTCTGCCAAGACTGTATCCGTGGGACTGATGAACCTCTTCTACGTGTGTCCTTGCTCTGGCTGCTGCAGCTCAGACTCAGTGTGGTCCTAGATTCAGGCCCACTGAGCCCTCTGTGAGTCTTGCACAAAGCAGCCCATAGGAGAAGAGTGTGGAAGCCTTAATTTTTAGTCCCAGGGAGGGCTGGTAAAATAAATACACACACCTTGGTCCAGGTGCTGGAGAGTCTGACTTGCCCACCTGGATATAGACCTCATCACCTGGTCTTACTTGTCTGCTGCTATAAAACCAATTCCCTCAAATATTACATTTAAAACAATAGCCATCTTACTTTTTCATGATCTACAGGTTAGGATTTCAGGACTCTGGAATAGTTCCTGGTCAAGGTCATTTATGTAGCTACCTTCAGCTGAAAGCTGGGCAGATGTGAGAATGTCCTCCATGACTTCTGGCCTCTCTCTCTAGTGTGGTACCCTGAGCCTGGCTTCTGAAAAGGTAGCTGGCTTCCAAGAGACAGCACCCAGATACCAAAGGCAAAGGGTGCAGATTCCTTAAGGCCAGTCTGGAAAATTCTAGAGAAATAGCTGTCTCTTTTGTGGCTCAAAATAAGCCACTGAGGCAAGTCAGGGGCAAGGGAGGCGACAGAGCCCACTTCTCCATGAGAGGAGAGACAGAATTTCATTGTAGATGAGTGGAAGAGACGGGAGAGATTGGTGAGGCCATGTCTGGGTGTCTGATGTAACACAACGGTGAGGACCCAGTTGGGCTCTAGGCCTGGGAGCCCTGGCCACGACCTGCTGCCCATCTCTCTTTTTCTCTCTCCTGCCCACCAAGGCTCTTCATCCACAGCTTGTAGCGCTGACAGAGGACTCTTGGTTGATGTGTCTGCCAGTCTGGCTCCTAAATCTGCATTCAGCAAGCTATTGCACTATACCAGTGATGCTGACAACGGAAGAGGGAGGGAGAGGATGCAAGGCAAAACCAGGTGCCCTTCCTGCCCTAAAGCTGTTGGTCATCTAAGAGCAACAGCTTTGCCAATTCCCTACGCTGATTCATAGCCTCTCTTCCTCTGATTCTGAGTTAGAAAGCGTCAAGATAAACTTGGGCAGGCAACTGTGGATTCTCTTCTTGACAGTGTTCCGGGAAGGAGATGTGCCCCACGGGCTGCATAAATGTTTAATAGAGTGAAGGGCCAGTGTGGTGAGTGTTTTATACCCATCACCTCCCACCAGTCACATCTAAGGTTCTTACAAGGCCTACAAAAATAAAAATCAATAAAGATAATACTTTAAACGTGGGGCCTCAAAACATGTCTCTGTTCTGAGAAAAGCAATTATACAACAGCATTATCAAAGAGATGGCTGAATTATAGGAGGGTAGAGAAGTCTGTGGGCCCAGAGTCCATCATAAACAGATGAGAAAGGCAGGGTCCTTATGAAGTACATCAGTCTGCTGATCTGCCCAGCGTCCCACTTGGACATCTAGTGTCAGCAGAGGTGAGCTACCGCCCCAGAGCAAACAAGCTGCAGCCCCAGGATGGAGGCCTCTCGCCTGTGTTGTACCTGGGGAATGGCGGAGAAGTGCGTGTTTGTCCATAGGCACTGAGGCTGTATTACAAGATGGGTCCTCTTGGCCATCCTGGCAGTTTGAGACTTCCATGTCATTTTCTTATTAAAAACATCTACCAGTCATCCATTATTTTCATAAACTGCATCGCTGGCACTGGGGTAGAGATAGAAGGAGGCAATGCAAAAGAGAACAGGTGGATTCAAATCAGTCTTCCCTGCCCAGCAAATATGACGGAGCTGGTGTGTTATTTTCTATAGTTGCGAATAGGCTCTACAGACAGGATGGAGGTGCTCACTGGGTTCCTACAATTCCTCCTGGCACAAGGATTCGGCTACAGCCTCTGCTCTGCGCCTGCCTCCAGTGACTTGGAAGAAATTACATGAAGATAAACAGGTGCCTCTCCCCACGATGGCTGGCTCTAGGCACTCGGTGGGGGCAGGGCTCTGGGGCCCTGCGTATGCTCACAGGCTGTCAAGGCTCTTCACGCAAGCACAGAAAGCAGGAGCAGGCAGCTATTCTGGTCTTGTCTAGGAGCCATTATGTCTTGAGCTTCCAACATCATTATCTCCAGAGGGCAACACTACTCACGTTTCTCCAATTTGCATTCAATAGGAAAGGACAAATGGGTGCATATTTGCGAGTGAAAGGCTTGGGGGAGGAGTGGTCGTGTGCTCTCACTGAGGTAACCAGCTGCTCTGGGAGATGCAAGGCTCATAATTAGAGATTGGCACCTCGAGGTGACTTTTCACACTTGCAAGGCAAGTTTAAGTTAGTCAGGCTGCAATTGGCTCTCCAAACTAATGGCACTGGGGTGGGTTTTTCACTTAGAAACAAATTGGGTCCATGGCTCCTAAATAGTGCTGTGTTCTCACATATTTTAGTTTTCCTGCAGAAAAGACAAGACTTATTTTACATGTCTCCCATTCTAACTGCTTTGGCTTTTCCCCCCAGTATAAAGGTAGAGAAACAGGGTCTCTACAGGATCCACTCCAAGTAGGACTACGTGATGTTTGCATCTTCCATGTATCTGCTGTGTGCGTTGGGTGTGTGCGTGCTTGTGTGACTGTGAATGACAGGTAGAGATCTCAGGAAGAGAGTTTTGTGCTAATTTTCTGCTTCGTGTGATGAATGGCTGTCCTTCCAGCTGTTCTATTCCACTTTATCAGTTTGGGGTATGTTGGCTTCATGAAACAGAAGACCAGCCTTGGTATTACATGTAATAGAAATTGAAGCTTCTCACATACTAAGAAGTCTGGTATTAAGCTGCTCAGATATTCTTGGTGGATCTTTACAGCTTTCTGTCCTGCCAAACCTAGATGGGGATTTCTTTTCTTAATGTTTGCAAAATGGCTGCATCATATCCAGGTATTTCATCCAGCTTTCTTATCCAGAAAAGGAGAAACAGTGGAAAGAATGAAGGGCAAGGGTAAAAGGTCCTTGGACTTCTTGGAATCCTTGTCCATTATAATTCTGATCCCATCTCCTTGGACTGAGTCACATGGACACTCTTAGTTGTAAAGGAGTGGGGAGATGAGAGTTTAATCTGATGACACTGCTGCTCAGTTAGCAAAACTCAGAGAAGGAAACAGAAGAAAAAGCACCCAACCAGTGAACCAACAGCATCTTTTCCCAGTCCCTGTAGCCCCAACACAGAGAGAATTCTGCTCATGTCCTCCAGTGGCAGAGTCTGGGTAGGGTGAGATCATGCAGGTCTTGTGAGTCAACAGTTAAAACTCAGTTAAATTCAAGAAGTTATAAATAGGTCACCCGGCAGGACACCAGAGCCTATAAGTGGTGAAAGATGCGAGGTCCAGTCAAGACCTTTCCGTGAGGCAGCAGGTGTAGGCCATTAAACATAATAAAGTTCAGATTGTGATATGTGCAGTTATAGTTATAGAGACACAATGGTGCTCATGATAGTAAGAATAATATAGCCTTACTTTCAGTAAGGTAGGATTGGAATGTAGCTTTGCAAGGTAGGTAGGATTCTTATAAGTAGAAGGATAAGGTTGTTTCAAGCATCAAGGAAAAACTATGAGCAAAAGATTGAGGGTAGGAACACAGTCAGGTCAGCATGTGTGGCCCTTGGAATAGCATTTACAATGATTGTGGCAGCATAAGGAATGCACAGGAAAGTAAGGCTCAGAGTGGGTTAGAAGAAGAAGCAGGAGAGATACCTAGGGGGTGGATTATAAAGACTGAATGTCTTGTTTAGGATATGGGTTTTAAAACTTGCAGGAATTAGGGAGCCATGTTTGTGTGGTGGGAGCAGTTCAACAAAGAGTTGTTTAACAAACATGGGGAGACTGAAGCAAAACCAGCTCTGGGGGCTGGTACCCCAAAGGCTTGACCTAGCATAAAAGCACTTCAAATGGAAAGAGATGCACCAGGCAGAGGTGTGAGGATGGCATTGTTTTTTTCTGGATGAGGAGCTTGTTTGGGGACAGTGCTATTTACAAAGTCAAGGAAAATGTAGGAGGAGAGCACTCCTAGAGCCTGAGCCTCTAGGCACAGACTATGCTTTGGATCACATGGAGGGTTCTCCAAAGGCCAGTGTGTTGAAGATTTAGTCCCCATCCATAGCGCTATCGAGATATAGTGGAACTGTAAGAAGTAAGGTCTCATGGGAAATCCTAGGGTCACGGGGCAGTGCCCATGGAGGAGATAGTATGGCCTCAGCTTCCTCCTGTCTCTCTTTTGCTTCCTAGTGGCCATAAGGTGATTAGCTTTGTTCTGCCACTTGTTCCTCACTGTGATATATGCATGATCTCGCCACATGCAAAAGCAACAGGGCCAACTGCCTGGGACTGGAACCTCCCAGACTATGAGCCGACATACCTGTTTTCTTTATAAGTTGATTGTCTCAGGTATGTGTTGCAGAGATGGAAAGCTGCTTGGCATATATGGGATGGCTTTAGAAGAGTAGTCTGGAATTATTTGTTTGGGTCTCTGGGAGGGAGTACCAGGCTGGCCATTAAGGGGTCCGCAAGCCAAAGTGACTGGCAAAACTGTGTTTATACATTAGATTGCCCAGGAGCTCCATAAAGAGACAAAGCGCTAACACATCTGTTTGAGGAAGAGGCTGGAGGAGTTGGAGAAAGAACGGTCAGTTGAGGAGGAAAGGAGAGGTCTGGGATGCATTTGGAAGTGAGCCAAGAAACCAGAAACTGCTGTTGCAGGCTCGTAGCCTTGGCACGGTTGAGCTTGTGCCATCAAGCCAGTGTGCATGGAGACAACGCAGCTGTCAGTGGATAGAATCCACTCTCATCCTGCTGCCTGCACCTCAGGATGAAACAGCACCTGGATAGCTTCCTGGGTCTACCGTGGAGAGCTACCTGCTAGTTGGAACCTGGTCTTCCCAGAGATGGCTCCTTGAGGGTTCTCCTTTCCATGTCTGAGGCTGTGTGACCCAGGCCATGACTATGCAAGAGCTAAAAGAGTCTTTGCCCCAGCACAGAGGACCTGGGCTGAGTCCTCCCCTGATGAGGGTATAGCTGCTTTGCTCTAAGTTATGCAGCTCAGAGCAAGCATCCAAGCATGGGCAGTCCTCATGCAGTACCAGTGTTGCTGTCCTGAGCCCAAGCCTGTCCTTCCATGGCTCCAATTTGGAGTCTTAGTGGGGTGCAGAGGTTTTTAGGTGTGGTTTCTGCCCTACTGTACCATTTGGCCCAGCACTGTCTGCTCTTGGGCTTCTAGAGAAGCAGGCTTTCAGGGGGGGACCCAGAAGCCATTGCTCTATGTTAGCTGTGCCTTGGCCACAGCTCTCCTCAGCAATTGCTTGCAAGTTTTCTTGGTGCTTTCACTTGCTTCTCATTGCACAAAGAATAGAAGTAGGAATCATCCAGGAACTGTCTGGCCTGGTGCATGTGCTTCATTCTCCAGCCTATCTCCTCTGCTTAAGGACCACACTCGGGGGAAACTCCAGAGTAAACTCCTTCTGCCTCAGCACCTTTGCACAGATTGCTCTGTTCTTGTATCAGAACCATTTCTCAGTGCTGTCTAGCATCCTAAACCCTGGCTCTTTTGCCTCAACCCTTCACCACTCCTGATCCCTTGGCTTCCTTCTCAAATGCTACATCCTTATTGCTTTGAACTATGCAATTGTACACTTATTCATGGGATTATTTAATAAATATTTATCTTGCCCATTGGCTAAAGCTCCCCCCACCCCAGTTGTATTCTCATTGCTTTACTCAGGACAGAGTAAAGATTGGGTCCTCCTATCCATGAATTTTATTAAAGGATGGAGCAGTTGGTGACTTCTTTTAACTCATGCCCAAGGTGATGGATGTGTTTCATCTTTCCCCGGAAGAGAGCTGTAATTTCTTTTAGAACAAGCCAGTGTGTTGCTTTGTAGCTGTAACATCCTGAATTCCTCCATCAGGACACCTGGTTGGAACAGGAAGCAGCACTACTTGAAGCCAAGCCACGGCAATGCCTCGTGCAGATTTAGCTCCTGCTGCCTTTGCAGCCTGGTTGTCAGCAGCGGCAGGCAGAGGACCTGGGAAGCAGCTTGGCTCAACACTCCAGAATTCTCTGCCAGGAAAAGGACTGAGCCAACAGGTGGCTCAGTTTGGTGTTCTGATCCATTGGCCTCTGCTTCCCCAAGCAGGCTTGCAAAACCTCTGCGTGGTGTGTCCTTGCCAGTGGCTGTCCCAAAAAGCAACAGGAAGGTGAATCAAGGCAGGACTCAAGGACATCTGAAGGGATGACCTTACTTGCCCAAGGACACGGGCCTAAAAAAAAGCAGCATAGTTTCATCATTCCCACCTCAAGCAGATAAAAAGGGAATGGAGGATTGTATCAAAGTTCTCGGCTTATAGGAAAGTCAGGAATGCAAGGGTCAGGCAATCTGTCTGCACTCACATGGATTAACAAGATTTGAACCAGTCTTTGGTAAAAGAGCTTCAATTGTCACAGGGACCCAAGTGACTTTGAATCTAAGCCAGAGGTGGGGCCATTCAGCCCCAGGTTTGGGCTTGGGGTCAAGCTGTCTTCCCAGAGTATCCCTGAGGAAGCTGAGAGTTTCTCGGAGCCATTTATAGTTTCTCTGTTGGCTCCAAAGCTATCTTGAATTCATGTATGTTTCCTGCCTTGGGGTTTTGAGATTTGGCCATTTATTTAAAAAAAAGTCAGTCACAATGGGCCAGAGCTGGACAGGACCTCTTTATTTCACGAATGAGAACACAGGCCCAAGGCTGAGGGTGTAGGAGGCAGGGCTGGTCTCTGCTGGAAGGGATTTGGCCTTGTCAGGAAGTCCTTGTGGCCCTGCACACACTTGGACAATCGCAGTAGCTTTCTGCAGCCACTCTCCACCCCTGCACACACTTGGGCTGGGGCCTGGTCACCTCCCTCGTAGCAGAGCTTCCTGACGAACAACCTAGTAGCTAGCCTTTGTGTTTCTGCCAGTGCCAGGCCTCAGCCGCTTCCTACAGGCCCTATTCCTAATGATAGAGTCGGTTTATGGTGCACTCCTTTCTAGGATCCTTACCATTTTCCCCTGTGAGGAAATAAGAGACTTCAGATGTCTGTTCTTCTAGGCTGAAATGTAAATCTCCAAATTGTCCGTCATCTTGAATTTTGACTACCAAGGACTGGAAGGGGTAGAGGCAACATGCACTGGCCCCTGGCAGGGACAGGGTTAGAGGGTGTTTGCAAAAGGGGTTGTGGGCATCAAATCTTTGGTTCAGATGAGGGCCCCACCCCTAGTGCCCTATCTGGCTCTAGCTGAAAATGACAACTACATGCAAAGCTGGCTCCTGCACCCACGATACAGCCATTCATGCTGCTGGTGCGTGCTCCCCATAACTGCCAAGGCACCAATTAACGTGGGTTGTTGTGTCTGATGTTGGGTTATTTTCTTTTATTTTTCTGCCCCCCTGAGTTTACTATTTCGGAGAGACACCAGCTCTGTCTTTGTGTTGGTCTGGCTTCCTTCCCGCCCTCACCAGAGGAAAATCGTAGAGCAACAGCTGACTGCAAATCCACTCTGGCGCCCGCGCGCCTTCTGGGCGGGCGGCGGCTCCTGTTGCTTCTCCGAGCTCTGGAAAGCTCCCGCGCGCTTGCCCGCGTGTAGGAGAGGTGGGCGCGGGCGGCGGAGGGGTCTCCCCTGGCCACTGCCCAGGAGCCAGGGCCCGGCGTCCGCCAGCGATCCCAGCCGCGCGCCCCCGCCCAGCCCGACTCTGCGCGCCCGGGAGGCGGGAAAGCAGGCAGGCCGCGCCCACCGCCCTGCCCCCAGCCGCCACTCCCAGGCTCCTCGGGTCTCGGCGCGTCCTCCTGGGATCGGCTCAGAGGGGACCCGCTGTGCAGGTGAGCGGCTGGGGAGGGGGCTCAGCCAGCTGCGTCCGGAAAGGAAGGGGCGCGGGTGGGGACGGTCCCAGGGCGCGAGCGACGAGGGCTCGGTTGTTGCAGGGGGCGTGTGTGGCCCTCCGGGGTCTCGCTGGGCAGCGGGAGGCGGCTCTGAGGATGTAAACAAGGAGGTGGGCGTCGGGGACTGACTGAGGGCCCAGAGAGAGGCAGGCGGTGGCCGCGGGGATGCTGGCGCTGGGGAGGGCTCTCTTTGCTGCCTGGAACGTGGAACTAGGGTCCCTGGAGAGGGAAATCGGGCTGTGCCCACCCTGAAATCAGGGGAATTTTTCTTTGTTACTTGGACTCTGTGGACGTGAGTTGGGCGTAGAGACGCGAGGACGAGGAATGTGGTAGCATGTGAGTGTGGACACAAAAGCCATACAAAATGGAACTTGCGGGGAGAGGTGTGGACGCGGTAGTGGGCACAGAGAGGGGCGGCAGCGAAGCATCGGGGTCTGGACGCGGGGATTCGTAGCAATGTGGGCATCACTTTTTCCCTCCTGAATCCTGTTTTCTTTCCAGGGGCTCCGATTTTTCCCATTTCCGCCTTTCCCCGCCAGGGCTGGTCCTGGTGAGCAGCCCCCTTTGTACCCCCTGGGGTTTGGTGGAGAGTTGGAGGAGCAGCTTGGCTCTCCCCGCACCTGCTCTGGCTCTGACAAGTGGTGGAGCAGCCTGGCTAGGAACAGGTGGACCCAAGGCCCCTGCCAAGCTCCAGACCCCCGGGGGCTGTGGCTGCTGGAGGCTTCTCCCACCCGTATGGCCTCTGTCTCCTGTTCTTTGTCTCCTTGGCTTCATCCCTAGCTGAGCGGGGCTTTCCTGGTTTGCAGACCCGATCAGTTGGCATCGCAGGCCCACTATGAAAGGAGCCCTACTCAGGGGGCTCAGCCGCCCTCATCATGTGTGTGTGGATGTGTATATCTCTTGTGCCACTTGGCCTTTTGCGTGTGACCTGTCTGGTAGTTACCATGGAAACTCCAATTCTCAGCCTCTTTTTCCTGCCCGTTCCTCACCTCCATATTGCCTCCCCTCCCCCCAATATGGTTGCCTAGATACTGGTTATCTTTGGCTTCTGTGGAGAGGAGACCCTGTATGTCTGGCTCCCACTCCAAAATGGCATGGCCCTTTACCCATTCCACCCCCTCACACAGACTATACATCACAAGCACCCCCAAAACATACACACACCATGTTACACACAGTCAACATGTCTTCAACACATTCTCTGTGCATCCTACTCCCCATATATAACATACTCTATGTACATACCATGTATTCACATATATCATCCCACATGTATATCACACACACACACATCAAATACACCTCAGAGCCTCCATGTAGAGCTTTGCTTGCACCCTACTCTCAGTCTGTGTATGCCCCCCCCCAACAAAAACACATACATCACTCCTTGACATATACGCTTGTGTGCGCGCCTGCGCACGGGCATGTATACCCACACGCACACACACACACACACACATACTACTTCTAAATAGGGCTTTGGTTGAGCTGAGGCAAACAGCTCTGTGCTTAAGGGTGTGGAGGGGAAGACCGGAGGCTCAGGAAGCCGGGAAGGGAAATCCTAACCTCTCCCTGGGGAGAGGACTTTGAGTTGGATGGTGGAGGCAGAGACACTTCCAGATTCCTTTACCACAGAAGCTCCTCTCCTAAGTGCCAAATTCCAGACGCTGGGAGAAGACCAGAATTTGGATCTCTCCAGGTCACAGCTCCAAAACTCCGGAGGCCTCCCTAGGCATTTTCCTGACTATAGGACAGCAGGCTTTGAGGCTGGAAGGGAGGCTGGTTATCCTGCAGAGGTGCAGAGTGAGAGAGCTCAGGAGGGCAGGTACTGCAGGGAAGAGGGAAGAAGAGCCAGGAAGAGGAAAGTAGGGAGGTTGATTCCTGCCTGGGGTTTGGGCCACTCTCTCTCCCTGATTTCCTGCTTCCTGCTGGACTCCTCCAGCCAGAGCCAGGCATCGAGGAGAAGAGGCCAGCTGGCAAAGGGCTCCTCTGTTGCCACTGTCCGTGACTTGTGGTTTCTGTGGTCATCAGGTGGTATAGCTCTGAGGAAAGACTTTCCTTTCTGGCTTCCATTTATCTTTGGACTATTGAAGAAGCCATTTCATTAAATCATTCAATAACTTGTGTTAAAGGTCTACTGTGTGTTAATTGCCAGGGGGTACCTGTGAGGGAGACACAGCCCTTAACCTAGGAATCTTATAGCCAGAAGGAGCATCCAGGCAGGACATAAGCGAGGAAACGGAAGCACAAGGGTCACATGTAATAGCTGAAGCTGTCTCTTTTCTTAGGGTTTTGCACCTCACTGTGCTTGACCAGTGTCTCTTGTGTTCTGTTCTCGCCTACCATCAATCCTTCTGAGACTGAGGTGCCACTTTTATAGTGAGGTCCCTGGTGGGTGGGGATTGTAAGTGGGCTCCATTCACTGAGTTTTCTTGGAAGGTAATGCTGGAGAGCGTGGCAGAGAGAAGTGGGAAAGGGAGCCACTTCTTAGACCCTGGCAACTCTCTGGCAGTCTTCACGGAGTTAGCCCCCCTCCCCCATAAATCAGAGCGCATGCTCCCCCATCTCTGGCCCTGTTGGACCTAGTCAAAGACCATCTGGATGGCAGACAGTGCCAAGCAGCCCCTGGGACTCCCCATCTACAAATCTCCCATTAGCTCTGCCATAGAAATGCTGAAGGAACAAACCAGCCTAAAGACACAGCCTTCAGGAGGCGGAGAGTACAGGGTAGGAAGCCTGGTTCTAGCCCCGCTCTGCCCCTTTGCTGCTGACCTTCCCAAGGGCATGTGTGCTGTGTTCACTCTACAGATATCCTCGGTGTCACAGACAGGGCTTCTTGTGAAATCTAAAAATGACCTTGATGGCTCTCAAGTAGCCAAAAGCCTCTCCAAATCTTTGACTTCTGTTTCTGCATGTGTCAGGAGAGGTTCAGGTTCTGATTTCCAAGCCATGTCTTCCTCTATATTTGTCTGGATTATACAATCTTGAGACTCCTCTTCTCTCCAGGCACCAAGTTGTATTTATCTCACAATACAGGGCTGCATCTGAGCTGAGCACAAAGTGAGCTGGCCTCTGGCTACTCCCTGGGAAGCTCCCTGCCACCCAGTAGGGCAGGAAGTGTACAGTGAGTGGAGACTGAATCTCTTCTCCTTGGCTGAGGAGCGCCCCCAACCCCAGGTGGGGTGGAGCCTTTAAAGGGCCTCCTTTGGAGAGCACAGAGCCAGGGTTGGCAACTGAGGGTGTCACAGAGGCTGGACATGACAATGTCTGGCGCAAGATCAGCTGGTCACGTGGATGGGGATGGAGGATGCAAGAGGCCATCACAGAGGTGAGAGACTGAGGCTGGGTGATGTGAGAAAGTGCCCCGGGGAGCGCTCTGGCCAGCTGGAGAGGAAGCAGGGAGAGTGGCCTGTCCTTGCTCTCTGTCCCTGACACTGTCTCTGGCCCAGAGAGAAATGCTTGGAACCATTTGGCAGTGTCTTATCTGCTCCGAGGTGGGAGAAGGTGGAGGAGGCTTGGAGGACACATAGACACACTATAGTGATGAAGATATGCCGGGCACGGGGGCCCAGGAAGGAGGTGGGGACCCTAAGGGCCAGACTAGAGTCGGGTGGAACCATTGGAATGTTTCCATGCTGGCTCAGAATACTGACTTTGGGCTCATAAGCCTAGAGATAAGATTGGGCATGTCTAGTTAGACTGACAATGACCCCGCACAGCTGGAGGGCAAAAGCAGGCCTGTACTTATAGACCAGAGGCCGACGCCTCAAATTCTTTCAGTCTTTTAGCAAACCTTTGCCAAGTCCCTTCCCTGGAGCAGCCCTCTGGGCTTCTCAGATCTCCAACCCAGCAGAGCCCTCCAGCTTGGAGGATCAGTTAGGCTTATGCACACACTCCCTTCCTCACACACATAATCTTCCATGCCTGACAGGCAGGCAGGTAGGCACACAGCCCTGCAGTGCTCTGCCTCACTCAGCCGCAGTTGCAGGCCCCACCTTATGGTGGCATCTCCATCTGCATCCTCCCAGCCCTTGCTGCAGGGCAAGTCTAGTTGCACGCACCTTCTTGGGGGCCTCTTTTGCAGGATAAGGAGGACAAACGCTCCGCCTGCCCTCTAGGCTCCCTGGAATCTGGGCACCACCTCCAGATGTTCCTCCAAGCCGGGGTTTTCCTGCCCTTGCCCAGGCCTGCAGGGGTGTTTTCTTGCTCCTGCCTGTGCAGTAGAGATTGGCAGCCTTTGCACATAGACTTGGGCTTTAAGCTGGGTTCTGGCGCTTTCTCAGCTTTTCAAAGCCTCTGTTGCCTCACCTATCAAATGAGCATGAAGGTGGAGTAGGAAGAGCTCTGTAAGGTATGAGCACAGTGGCTGGCACATGGCAAACACTCACTACAGATCACCTGCTCTACTGGCGGTAACAATAGCTACTCCATCTCACTTGTACTAGAACGGCATTGTTAGTGTTCTCTCATCCTCTAAGGCTCCCGCCAAGTGCTCATCCTTTGGTGTTTCTCTTTCTAATTCCCCATAAACACTGCTTCCCTCCTCATATCCCTCGAAAGCTCTGTCTCCTTAGACCCACTATGCTTGCATTTTGAATACTTATAGAATTACTTCCTCCTTCCTAGTCTCTCTTCAGGCCCCTAGGCACATGGAGAAAGGCCAGTGAGTACTTTTGAATCCAGTGTGTGTGGGAAGAGTCCTCACCCACTAGGCGCTGCGTCCACTTGCCCCTCCAGCTGTGTCCTGCCTGTCATTCATCCCTCGGCACACACAACCCATCCCTGTGGGTACAGTCCTTTCGTCCCATTCATCCGCCTGGGGTGGGAGCGGCAGGATGGGCCCATGGGAATTTTGTTTACTTCTAGGTAGAGTGGGGGCTACTGAGCTAACACTATTTGTTTCAAGAAGCACACCAGCCCTTCAGTTCCACTCCTCTTCCATGTACTGCCATGGCTACTGCATGCATCTATCAAACTATGAACAGAGACACATTCTAGCATCTCTGGATCCCTAGTTACTGAGCACAGTAGCTACTCTATAAATGTTGGTGAATAGCTGAATGAAAGTTCCAGCATCCTCAGCTCTTTAAGTCATAATTCAAGGAACAACCTGAGGATCCAGGCTGCATACATTGGGCATTTAGGGCATTCTGAGCCATTTAGGTACCCACCCAACCCGATAATGTGAACACACACAAAGTGCTCTATGGCTGGGCCCTGCAGGCCAGGGCTGTGCTTCCATAGAGGTAGAAGGGGGAGTGGAGGGGCGGCAGTGCCTCTCGGTGCTATGTTCTGGCTGTGGGCAGGATGGTGTGGGCCTGGCCTCTGGGTCCCTGGCATGACAGCTGCTTGGGGATTCTGTCTCTGCTGCTGGGCCTGCTCTCCAGGCCTCAACTGAACTGGCCTTAGTCAGCTGGTGTGTGGGTGGTGTGAGCCTGTCCCTGCTGCCTGGGTTCCTCCCACCCAGCTTGCAGGGGCCACCCTGCTTGTGGCTTCAGGGCAATACCACCTGTGCTCTAGACACTGGATATGGACAGAGACTCTCTGGTGCAGCACCTCCAAACCAGTGCTGGCTCTTGGAAAGCCTAGGAACAGTTGTGTGACTGGCCAGCTTGTGCCAGTGCCCTGCGGGTGATGTTGGCTGTCCTACTCTGTGCAGCATTCTGAGGGTGGTTATGAGAAGTCTGGAATGACTAGGATGACATTGAAGGCTGTCCCCGTCAGCATGGAGGTGAGGTGACAAGGAGGAGCCCTGCCCTGTTGGTGGGCCAGCTTGGGGTCTTGCCAGGGAGAGTTCCACAACCCAAGCCTGGGTTTGGAATCTGTGGAGTTTTCCTTCCTAAGAAAGAGGCCTCATTTCCTTTCACAGTCAGTTCTTTCACTGGCCAAATTTCTGTTGCCCAGAAGTTACTCCACATTAAAGATGTCTCCCATTACAATAACAAGTCCCTTGCTGTGTAATAAGGGAGCCAGCCTGACATCCGGGGAGGATTGGATCTGTGTGTTAGAGAAACAACTCTGATCCTTAAGGACACCCCACTACCATGAATGAGGGATGTTGAGGCGGGATCCCAGCTACTGGGCTACTGAGGGGTGGGGGGCCGCCTTGACTGGAGAGGGAAGGAGCCACTGAGGCAGGGCCTAGCAGCAGTGCTGTGGGACAGGGTCCCATGCTGTGTGCTCAGGCTGTCTAGTTGTCTTCTACAGTGACCATGAGCCCCAGGCCTGTTAGAACATCTCCAAACCCTGCTCTCTTCAACTTTCCTAGGTTTGAGTCCTGTCTCTTTTTACAGCCTCCTTTCTGGTACTTTGTAAGGAGATACAGCATTCATCTCAAGTTAGGCTATTAAGCAGAACAAGTGATGTTTAATTGTTGATTCAGTGGGCATTTAAAATGCAGATGGAGGGAAGCGCTTGCATTTTCCTCTGGAGGCCACAGATCCATCAGTGGCCTCTGGTTCAGACCCAAGTCCCTTGTATGAAAAGGCAGCTTTGACACTTTCAGCTGGTGCTGAGCTCCGTGGCCATGACCTGGAGATGGCCAGCTACTTCAGAAGCATCAGATGCCAGGGACAGGGCATGGCGCTCCATGCATATTAGAAAGAGAAGTGGAGGCAGGAATGAGGACATGGGAAATGTTTTGGGTTTTTAACTGAATTTTTAAATTTTCTAGGTTTTCTAGGAACAGATTTTATTTTTTCAGAATGATTTCAAATTTTTTGAAACAAGGACAGATATCCCAGATTTCCAGCGTTCTTTCCCACGAGCGGTTTCCTGTTCTTCCTATCTCACCTGTGTGGCACGTATGTCACAACTCATGAACCACTGCTGATACACTTTTATTAAGTAAAGTTGATACCTCCACTCACATTTCCTGGTTCTTACCTAGTGTCCCTTGTCTGCTGTCGGATGCACCACGATGTGTTCGTTCCTTCTGTCTCCTGAGGCTCCTCTTGGTGGTGACAGTGACTCGGATCCTCCTGGTGTTTAATTGCTGCTACAGTGCCAAGGAGAACTGCTCAGGGCTATTGTAGGATGCCCCTCTGCTAGGACCTGTCTGTTGTTTTCTTCATGATTAGACTGGGGTTATGGGTTTGGGGAAAGACAGTCACAGAGGCAAAGATCCATTGTCACCGTGAGAGTCTATACTGTCACCGAGGATCACTGTTGGCTTGGAAGGCACTGGTTTCCCCTCCCTTTGAGCTCCCCAAGCAGTGCAGTTCCGGCCCAAGGTCATTGTTCTGGGCTTCCTCTGGTCCGTGAGGCAGTCTGCTTCCTGGTTATGTGCACTGCTCTAGGTCTTGCTATACACGGGCAGTGTGCAGAACTTTCAGCTAGAGATTTATTAAAGAGAGCATGGAGCAGAACGTGCTGTGTACCAAGTCAGCGCGCAGTGGGCAGCAGGTGTGCCCTGATGGTGGAGAAGGGTCAGTCTGCAGGCTGCAGGGCTGGGTGGGCAAGAGTACTGCTCAGCCCCGGCTGTGTGTTAGACTTAGGGCTGTAGTCGGCAAGGTAGCTCAGTGGCCACGACACCTGCCTGATAAGTGCGAGGTTCTGAGCTCAACTCCCAGTACAAAAAAACAAAACCAAAACAAAAAGCTAAGGATAGTCTAAAATTTCCTGAGGACTTGGCCACGCACAAGTTTAGAATTTAATGAGATTTAGTTGATTCCCAAGCACCTTTATTTATAGAAAAAATATTATATGATCTAAGGTGCAGCCGTGGTTGAGAACTGGGATCAACAGGGAAGGGAAGAGCGTTCTCAGTATAAGGGACAGAATGAACAGCGAAGATAGAAACATCTGGGACAGAGATGGGAAGTGGAGCATCTTAGCTGCAAGTTATGAGAGGAAATCCTAGAAGGGTAGAGAAGGAGTAGATTTATAAGTTTTTATATGTCAAAAAAAATGTTTAAATTTGAAAAGAATAAGGGCTAGGGGTATAGCTCAGTGGTATGAGTGCCTGCCTGGCAAGTGCAAGGCCCTGAGTTGGATCCCTGGTTCCACAAAAAAAAAAAAAAAAAAAAAATTGAAGAGAATAAACAGGGCACTGAAGCACCATACAGCACTTTCGAATGTGGGAAGGAAGTGGTCAGAATACATGGTACGGAGTAGTCGTAGTCTTGGACAGAGTGGCAAGAGGTGGCTAAAGATCTGTGCAGTTGCTGCCCCAGCGCCAGGGCACGATGGGAAAACAAAGCCGACCAGAGAGAGATGCTTCAGGAGTTGTGTGGCTGAGACGTTGCCCCAGAAGGCCAAGTAGCAAGAGGGGTGCCTGTGAACATGGTTCCTTAGACAGTAAGCTCCTTCAGACATCAGCCTCCATGGTGAGCAAGATGCACAGGGTTGTCAAGGTTACTGGAAGGAGAGAGGTGTCACTCTTTCCAGAATCACACCTTGTTCCAAAATTGCTCTCCCTTTCTGTGCAAAACTCTCCAACTATAAATGCAGGTAAATCTCAGCCATGTGGAAAGCAACCTGCTTAAATAAGTCAGGCTAAGATAGATATAAATGACTGTTGAGATTGGGAGCATTTCTCTTTTAAAAAAAGAATTTAATGACCTTTAAAGTCTCTCTTTGAGAGGATTTTGTGGGGCAGATACATGTTCGAATAGGGGTGGTCTTTATTTCAGATCCACACCCGAAAATTCTGGCTATGCCAGAAACAAGAGCTGCCAGCTGTGAGGTGGTAGTTCTGGTGGCATCCCCTGTGAGGCAGGTGCCAGGAGCCAGATCACCTACAACTGCTCTGGGACACAGTCCAGCCCCCAGCAGAAATGTGCCGATACACTGGGCGTGAGCAGCAGGATGCCCAACAGCTGCCTCGACACGTGCAGAGGCCGAGGTGGAGACAGTCGCCTGCATTGATGGGAAAGCTCAGCTGGGAGCGGTGGGGCACGACTGCGAGCAGCTGGAAGCCTACAGTGGAGGACAAGTCCACAGCTGCCTGGTCCTCCTAAGGCCACAGGGTCCCGCCTCCCCTAGCCATCAGTCACAGTGAGCGCAACAGGGTTGGCCAAGAAGACGTGAAGGGAAATTTAAAAACGATGCATGCCAGAAATTGGGAAAGCCTAATTTGGGATTATTTTTATTCTGTTTATTCTCTTGTCAAAAGAGCCTGTCCTGGCTGCAGGTCAGAGGTGAACATATTAGTTTTTCTATCAGTTATCACACAACCTGCCATTTTAACTTATAAAATACACATAACAAAAGTTATCACTGTAATCTTTGTTAAGTGACAGTTCAGTTGTTTTAAGAGCCATCATACTGTCGGGCAGGCTTTACCAGTGTCCGTCTCCAGAACTCTCTTCATCTCATAAAACTATACTGGGAAATGATAACTTCCCATTTCTCCTCCTCTGGGTCCCTGGTGGTCACCATTCCACTTCCCATGTCTGATCTTGACTACTGTAGGTGCCACATGTAAGTAGTTTTGTTACGTAATTACTTATTTCACTAAGAGTAATGTCTTCAAGGTTTGTCCATGCTGCTGAATGTGTCTGAATTTCTTTTCTAAGGCTGAATAATACACCCCTGTATGCGAAGACCACTTTTGGTTTGTGCATTCATGTGTTGATGGACCCTTGGGTTGCTTTTGTGTTTTAGCTGTTGTGTACAGTGCTGCTATGCATGTGATTCCTCCATCTCCTTGGACCCTTTTTGAGTCTCTTGGGTATATAGCAGGAAGTGGCATTGATGAGTCATATGGTAATTTTTTTAAAAAATTATTTTGGGGAACCATTATACTGTTTTCTACAGACACTGTACCATTGAAGATTGTACCAGTAGTGCATGAGCCCTGCCTCTCAATGTTCTTACCTAACCTGTGCCTGTGCGTACATGCCTCTGTGTGTGTGTGTGTGTGTGTTTGTGTGTGTTCATCATGACCATCCTAAGGGGTATAAGGTATAGTTTTTGTTTGCAGTTCCCTAATTACTAGTGATGTTGAACATCTCATGGATTTTGGCTATTTGTATATCTTTGGGGAGATGTCTTTTTAATTCCTTTGCGCCCTCCCGCCTTTGCTTATGCTTTAATTGGATTGATTGGTTTTCTGTTGTTGAGTTTTAGGAGGTCTCTGTGTATTCTGGATAGTAATCCTCACCCAATTTATAATTTGCAAGTATTTTTCCTATTCTTTTTTTGGGGCGAGTGGGGGCAGGCTCAGCACTCCCTGAGGCAGGGCTGGTGTGGCATGTGGTGTCAGGATTGAACTGCGGTCCCTTGCGCCTGCCTAAGCTTGCCACAGCAGACGCTTCACACCGTTGAGCTGTCTCGCCCTTTCCTGTTCTTCTGTTGTCTTTTTACATTGTTGATAGTGTCTTTGGGGCACAAAGTGGCTTTCATGAACTTTTTTCTTTTTTTGTTGTCATATTGAAGAGACCACCTGTGAATTCAATATTATGAAGCTTTTGCCTTGTGTGCTAGGTGTTTTATGGGTCTGTGTTTATCTATTGTAAATTAGTTTCTGCATGTGGTACAAGGGAAGGATCCAACTGTATTCTCTTGCATATAGATATCTAATTTTCCCAGTACCACTTCTTTTTTAAAAACATTATTTATGTATTTAATTTATGTATTTGGTACAGGGTCTTGCTACACAGCTCAGACTCATAGTGATCTTCCTGTTTCATGCTCCCCACTGCTGAGAGCACAGGCATGTGCCACCACATCTGGTTTTGATGATAAAAAATCGACTTTACATGTGGGTTTATTCTAGATTCTATTCTGTTCTGTTAGCTTTATCTCTTTCTGTATGTCAGTGCCATGCTGTTTGATTACTGTAGCTTTGTAGTAAGTTTTAAAATGAAGAAGTGTGGAAAGCATTATACTGATTATATAGATTGTTTAAGGATAGTGTTGGCTTTTTTTTTTTTTCTTTTTTTTCTTTTCTTTTTTTTTTTTTTCTTTTCCAGTACTGGGGATTCATCCAGGGCCTTTGCACTAAGGTACATCCCCAGGCCTTTTTGAGACAGAGTTTTGCTAATTCTCTTACTTGAGTAGGCTGGATGTGAACTTGTGACCTTCCTGCTCCAGCCTCCCAGAGGGCTGGGAGTACCAGCATGTACCGCAATGTCTAGCTTATTATTGACATCTTAACAACACCATGTTCCAATTTGTGAACATGCATGGCTTTCCATTTGTTGATATCTTCTTTCACTTTTTAAAGAAATATCTCATAGTTTATATTGTATAAGTTTTCAGCTTCTTAGTCGATTTCTAAGTATTTCATCCTTTGGATACCAGGATAAACGGCATTCCTTTCATGGTTTCCATTTCAGTCTGTTCATTTTTTTTCCACACAAACACTGAGCGTTATGTATTGACTTCATCTCCTGCCATTTTGCAGAATTCATTTATCCCAAGAATCTGTGTGCATATATGTAATCTTTAGGGTTTGCTATGCAGAAGATTGTAAGATCTTTACACAAGGGAACTTTACTTCTTTTTCAGTTTGGCTACATTTTTTGTATTTTTCTTGTTCAATTGCCCTGGGTAGAACTTCCGGTACTGTGTTGAATGGTGAGGGTGAAAGTGGGCTCCCTTGCTTTGTTTCTGCTGTGGGAGGCCAAGTTTTCAGTCTTTCACCACTGAGTACTGATGATGCATCAGTGATGTCTCGCATATGGCTTGTATTAGGTTAGAGCAGTTTCCTTCTGTTTCTTGTTTGTTGAATGTCTGTCAGGAGAGGAGGTTGAGTTTTGCAGGTACTTCTGTGCCAGTTGAGAAAGTTATGTGTGTTTGCAACATTGTAGCACACCGGTCTTGAATGTGCAGTTACCCTCCTGCCTCAGCCTCCTAAGTGCTGGGACCTCAGACGTGAACCACCATACCCGGCAAAACTTTTATTTTAATGCTACACTTTAGATATGCACAATGCTAACATTCATCACAAGGAATTTGCACCTGCACATGGTATATCTTGCTTTCTTTTCCATTCTCCTCCCCTCCCTTCAGTCCCTCTTCCCCTCCTTATTTATTTATTTATTTATTTATTTATTTATTTATTTTGAGGCAAGGTCTCGCTATGCAGTTCAGGCTAGCCTTGAGCTCACTTTTGTAGCCCAGGCTGGTCTCGAACTCACACCGATCCTCCTGCCTCAGCCTCCCGAGTGCTGGAATTACAGGCGTGCGCCACCACGCCTCCTTATTTAAAAAAGCTTGTCCCCTCCTTATTTAAAAAAGCTTTGTTTCCATTTCTTCCTTGTATTTTTTTTTCTCTGTTCCTTTCTCCCTTCCCCTTCCCTGGTTCCCCTTCTTCTTTGAGCACTTTCTTCCCATTCCCCAGTATCCATTATACATTTTGGTTCTTATTTACACTTTTGGTTTCTCACACCAGATGAACTGTGTAATATATTTTTAAATTTTTAAAAATCTTTATCTGTTTATTTAGTTGGTACAGGGTCTTGCCATGCAGCCTGGACTCATAGTGATCCTTCTGTCTCAGCCTCCCCAGTGCTGGGATTGTAGGAATGTCCCACCTTGCTCGGTTTTGGGGCCAGCCCAGCATGTCCTGGGTTCTGGGGCCAGCATGGTATGCTGTACTGGGGACCAAACCCAGGTACTTGTGCTTGCCAGGCAGGTGCTTAGACCACCAAGCTATCTCTCCAGCCCTAAACTGTATAATATTTGAACCCATGTGTCTGATTTATTTCACTTAAGGGCATGGTCTCAAGGTGCATCAGTTTAGCTAGAAATGTCTAAAGCTCATCCTCCTTTTGGCAGAATAGTATTCCATTGTGTAAGAAACTACATGTTCTTTGTCAGTTCATCAGTTGATGGGCATTTGGGCTGTAATAAACAATTTGAAGATTGGCTCTTACAGGCTGTACTGCTATAAACGTGAGTGTGCATCTATCACTGTGGTGTGATGCTTTTCACTTTTTCAGATCTATATCAAGAAGGTGAAGAGCTGGGTTGAATGGAGCCTGTAGTCCTAGTTTTTTGAGGAACTTGCACACTGATTTCCACAGTGGTTGTACCATTCTACACTCTCACCAGCAGTGGAGGAGGGTTCCTTTTTGCCTACAGCTCACCAGCATTTGTTATTGGTGGATTTCTTGATACCTTTCTTTTTTTTCTTTTTCTGGAGTGAGAGCTGTAATTTGCAGCTCTTGAATGACCAGTGATCTTCAACATTTTTTATATCATTATTTGCCATTTCATTTTTTTATCTGAAAAGTGTCTATACATTTCAGGTGCCCATTTTTAGACTGCGTCTTTAAATTTGAGGAGATCTTGGGGTTGTGTATGTGTGTGTGTGTGTGCTCTTTATATATTCTAGATATTAGTTCTTAAAAGCATAGTTGGTAAAATTGTTCCCTGCTCTGTGAGCTCTCTTTACTCTGTTGTTGGTTTCTTTTGTTGTACAAAAGCTATTGCTTGTATTTAGTACAGGATCTACAGGGTCTCATTATACACATTGGAATTGTAGTGATCCTTCCTGCTTTTCAGCCTTTCAAATGCTGGGATTACAGGTGCGTGCCACTACACCCAGTCTCAATCGGCATCTCAGTGTGCCCTGGGGTCGGGGCCAGGATGACTGGCCAGGGATTGAACCTCCGGCCCCTGCGTCTGCCTAAGTAGGTGCTTTAATCTGCTGAACTATGTGGTCGGCCTGCAAAAGCTTTTTAATAAGGTGAAGTCCCAACTATTGATGGTTTGTGACCATTCTTGTGTGATTGGGGTTTTGTTGATAAAGTCTTTGCCTACACCAGTGTCTTCAAGAGTTCTACCTATTCTGTCTTCCAGCAGATTTAGTATTAGTTGTCAGATTTAGATCTTTGATCCATTTCGATTATAGTTTAGTGCATGGTGAAAGATATGACTCTAGTTTTAGCCTTGAGCATGCAGAAAGCCAGTTTTCCCAGTACCACTTATTAAAGGGGCTATCTTTCTTCCAGGGAAGGTGCTTGGCTCCTTTATCAAGGATAAAATGGCTGAGTATGTTTTGAGCTGTTTTTGCTTTCTTTGGCTTTGGTCAGTGTCCCTGTCCTGCTGTCACCTGTGTGTGGCCCTGGAGGACTCAGCTGGCTTTGGTCTTGGGGCAGGAGAAGCCAGTGGCCAGTGAAGCTTGTGGCAGCCATGGGCCGAAGCCTCCTTGTGCTCTGTCAGTGTGGAACACTGGAGCCTCCCAGTGGGCAGAGGACACTGTAAGGAGAAGGGGCAGGAAAAGATGGGCAGTAGCCGGTGGGGGGCCCTCTTGGGCCTCTGCCTCTGTTTTGCTTCCCCGTTTTGCAGGAAAAGGTAGAAAATGAAGGCGGAGGCTGAGGACAACGGCAGAATGGTAACAACGAGCAGGAGAGCCGCTGCTGTGCGCCAGGCGTTCTGCGCACCCATCTCTCCTCTTCACAGACGGCAGAGGGGAGCCACGTCTCAAGGCAGGGACTATGAGCTGAACAGCCCAGAGGGCAGGCCTGACACTCCCAGAATCCTCCCTGGTACCCTCTCTGCTCCCCTCCTAGCCAGTTCTTACTTTCTCACACCAGAATCCTCTCCACCCCTGCCCATCACAGCGTTGTTTCTCTGTCCCTTCCTGTCTAGGTCCTCACATGACACATAAGTGGGGGACACTGAAACTTCCTACTCGTTCCTTTTAGCCATCAGGGAGGGCTGGGTGTCAGCCTGCTGCAGAGCACTGGCTGGGGGCAGGGAGGAAGACGCTTCCAGTAGAAGATGCCAGTCACAGAAGCAGAGACAAGTGGACCCAACAGACGGTAACTGTCCCACACCAAGCCTCTCTCACCTAATCCTTACCACCGCTGAGATGCACATCACTATCCCCATTTTACAGTTGGCTCAGAGAGGTTAAGTAACTTGTTTGAGACCACAAAGCCCCAGGGCGGCAGGAGAGCTGAGTGATTCCACGCCAGGTGGGGCCGGGACGCTTGATGTTGAACTTGGCTTCTGCTACTTTCTAGCTCTGGGACTTGGAGCAAATGAGTGAATCTTCCTGACCTCAGCTTACACATCTGCACAATGGAAAGGGTCCTCATAACAGCCTCTTTCTGGAACTGCTACAAGGATTGAAGGAGTAAACCATTTAAAATGCGACTCGGCAGGGCGTGGGCACCTCATAATGGTGCATTTATTGTTACCCTGCTTGAGTGTGCAAAGAACTTGCACATGTGTTGTTACTTGACCTTTAGAATGGTGGGGAAGTGGATTGGCTGGGCCTGAGTCTGTAATCTGTTTAAAAAACAAACAACAACAACAAAAAAAACCAACTGGCCCTCCTAAGTAAGCATTATCTGTCCCAGGATGGAAAGTTCCCAGTGGGGTGAGCTGGCAGGCGCGGTCCCTCCTTCTGGCTCCTTCTCCTCAATATGCATGAAGGTGGAGATGCTGGGGAGCGTGGCAGGACCTCCTTCTCTTTCTCTGTGGCCATGTTTGCAGAATTCACCTGCTCCCCCTGCCCAGGAATTTCAGTCTGTGGGGGCTGGGTACAAGCAAGTGGGGTGGTGGTGGTGGTGGTAGGGTCTCC
Organism: Myocastor coypus; assembly: GCA_004027025.1. NCBI lineage: Eukaryota > Metazoa > Chordata > Mammalia > Rodentia > Myocastoridae > Myocastor > Myocastor coypus. The sequence goes on along the minus strand of PVJA010002141.1, from coordinate 58,342 downwards.
TGGAGAGCACTGCGGGTGGCTGTAGCCACTCACGGCCACCAAAGAGCTGGGAACCCTTCCCTGGTATGCGTGGCTGCTCACAGCAGATAACCACCCCCTGTCCACCAACCTGGGAGGCAGCCAGAGCAGGCCCGAAGTCTGGACCCCAGCACTCTTCTGCTTCTCTCTCTCTGTTTCTTTCCCTAGAAAATGAGTTTGGTGTTAAGAAGGGGCCCGCAGAAGGCAGGCGCCTCGCTCACAGGGGGAGCAGTGGGCAGGGGCACTGGGCTTTGCCATCACCCCGGCTGCATGGCGTAGTGCACCTGGCGTAGGTGGCTGCTGTGCAGCATGGAGGTGGAGAGTATAAGGCCAGGGCGACGATGGTGACAGATGCTGCCGCTGCTGCTGCTGCCTGGGACTGAACCTGGCATAGGTGCGCTGCAGGGGGAGTAGGGTACTGGACTCCTGGGGACATCCTCCTGGGGCCCAGACCATGCAGTCTCTGGTCATGGCCATGGGCTGAGCCTGCAGAGAGGTAAGCAGGTGCCCCAGGGAGGGCTGGCGAGGCCTCAGGAGCCAGAGAGAAAGGCACGAACATGCGATAATGAAGTTTCACTGTAATTTGGAGCCTCTGCCTTTGAAAGGGAGGCTGTTTCTGAGTTATTGTCACAATAGACTCAGGAATTTGGATCTACCTCTCTGCTCATGGACTCTGAAATAATATACCATGCTGCTGTATCACCAGCTGGTAGCTTCTCTTTCCAAGCAGCTTTTACCCAGCAATTAAGTGAAATTATGTGACTCAGTACGGAAAGATAATCACCAGAGAAACTTTTCTGATTACATTCTCCTCTTGTACATGCAGCGGGCGCCGCACGAGCGGCAGGACGACGGGAGGAGAAAACCAGTGGAAACGCTGCCACCAGCTGAAATGTCAGCTGTTTACAGAGAGAAGCGGGGGTGCGGAGAGGAGGAGAAAGGCGTGGGGGCCAGATTCCTTCTCTCCGTGCCCGTGCCCGACAGCAGAGGCCAGGGCGATTGGGTCCATCCTTCAGGAAACAGTGGTCTAGGTGGCCTAGAATTAAAGAAACAGGAGCAAGAGCACAAGGAGGCAGGGAGCCCCCCCACTGCAGCAGCCAAGATTTCTTGGGATCCTGTGTTAGCAAGGCACATCTGTGGGGTTCCAGGCTCGGGCCCGAGGTCCTGGCACGACGACGAGGCCCTCCCGCTGTCACGCACACTAAAGCCCAGGGCCCGTTTCTCAGCGCCGCCTCCCAGGCACACCCAAAGATTCCTCATTCCGCTGTCCTACTTGCTCCATAAACTCTTTGGCCTGGAAATAAACAGTTACCATTTCTTCCACCTTTATACCTGCACATCCCAGCCAGCTCCAAGCCGCCCAGTTTCCTCCTTTGGGAGGAGGAGGAAGAAAGGAATGTGGAAAGGGGGCGTGGAGACCCAGAGGGGCATTGTGGGAGCCAGGAAGGCCCCACAGAATTTCTTGGCTCAACAGAGACAAAGGCATTCTTGTGTCACCTCAAAGGCTCAGTGTGTGTCCTCGGCGGCCCCTCGAGGCCTGGCCAGGGCCATCTGCATCACTGATGAGATTTTTCAACGTAGGTTCAGGGGCCAAGAGGCACCAGGAGGAGAGCTGGGCTGAGGTGCCACTGGGGCAGCTGCATCTTGGCCGCAGCCTGAAGGTGTGGACCGCGGGTGACTTTTCAAATCTCTGACAGTATTTCTTTCGGGGCGGGGGCACTGTAACTTGACCTGAAATGCTTGCTTTAGAGTACAAAGGCAGGTCTTAAGCATGTAGCTTGGAGCTTCTACTTCTCCACAGGCTGAGTCCCGCCATCTTGGGATTCTCATCACTGACTAACTCAGCCTATTTTTATCTGGACTGGATTACCCACTGTTCAGGAAGGTGTCGTCCACCAGAAATGGAAAATCACCAATGGCTTGCGGCACAGCCCCTGTATCTTGCAGACGTTTCTGGTGGGTGAAGCCCTCTCACCTGCTCAACCTAGTTCAGGGCGCTTCTGAGGAAGCCAGTGTAGGCAGCTACTATCCAGTGAAAAATGTCTTGGGGCTCTACTTGAATTTGAACTTGAACCAAGCGCTGTTTGTCACTCCCCCACCTGTTCGCGCTCTTTGCCGAGGCAGGTTGCCCTTCCTTTTCTCTCTTCTCAGTCTTATCTATCAAAATCTTGTCCGGCATTCAGGGCCCCACTGACATGTTAGCTCCCCCATGGGAACGTCCAACTTTTCATCATCGCTGCTCCTGTTCTCTGTGTTCCTGTGGCCTTCAGCTATGAGTCTCCACCTCTTGGGAAGTCCTCCCCAGATTTGCTGATGGATCAGGGCCCTATGCTGCCACACCTTACCTCTCCATGGTAGCTGTAGCTGAATCTTATTCACTTGTTTATTCCTTGGAGACCCAGGATAGTGTGGCTCTTTCTAGAAAACTCAGTGTTTGGAGAGTTGAGTTGAACCTGAGCGTCTGAGGAGGTGATTGTCAGGGATTAGGAGAAGGTGCAGTAGGACAAGGAACTTCTGACCGCTGAAGCCCGGGCTCTTTGGTGTGCATTTCCTACCAGGAGGAGCCCACTAGCCTACTAGTATCTCTGTTGGCTAGGGCTTGCCTCTTTCCCTCTGGCACTTCAGATCCAACAAGCAGCACTGTCCCCAGGATTTGAAGGCCTTTGTGTCCAGTTCTGCCCTCCAGACCCCAGGTCCAGACTCTCCATTATGTGCTCAAGGATCAGATACAATCTGACTGTATAATTTGTGGATGCAACCTGTATGGGAGATAGCAGTAAGCTTAACAAGGGAAGAAAGGAGGGAGAGAGGGAGAGAAGGAAGAAAGGAAGGAAGGAAGGGAAGAAGGAAGGAGATTTTTATAAATATGAAGTTCACAAACTTCATACTTTGAAAAATGTATTTATGACAATATGATTTTCTGAATAATTGAAAGAACTGTAAAGTATTTGATCCCTGAGCCATGTACAGTGGTATGCATCTGGAGTCTAGCTGCTTGGGGCTGTGGGGGTTTGTTATTGTTTGACACCAGAAGTTTGAGACCGACCCAGGTAATATAATGGGGTCCCATCTCAAAGAAAAGATAAATAGCTCCAGATTTATTGTTACAGAAAGTAAGGAGAGCACGCGGCAGCCACCACCTCTTTCCACATGCTAAATACTTCTTTACCGCAAACCGAAAAACCTAAAAATTCGTACTATAAAACTAACACTGAATTATCTGAAATGTAAAACAGTCCAAGTAGAATTACTCCTAGAATGAATGCTACTTGACATCCTGCATTCTGCATTCTGTTAGCCGTTGGGCCCAGCAAGGCTGGGAAGCCAAACCTGAGACCCTCGTATTAAGCCCAAGAGCCTTGAGAGGGGATAAGTGGCCTTAAGGTGACACCTGCTACCTTCCTTCTCTGTGAAAAAGCAAACAAAATTATCTCTTGGTGGAGAAAGTATTCCATTTTAGGTCTGTTAATTTCCCAAGATTATAATCTAGCAAACACGAATTCACAATTAAAGACCACTAAACATAGCAAAAACCAAGTCCTATGTTTGAAACGCATGGATGCAATAAATAGATTTGGACTCTTAATCATTTAAGATGTTGGAATTATAAAAAATAGAATATGAAGTAATTATGTAGAAAATGTTTAAGAAGAAAGTGGACTCATGTAAAAGAACAGGCAGCAATGACTAATCGAATGACCGAGCAATTTGAGAAAAAGCCAAACAGAATATTGTGAAATAAATCATACATCATTGAAATAAAAAATTAAATGGATAAGCTAACCGTAGTTACACAGTTAAAAGGCAAAGTGAAAATGGAAAATAAATCTTGGTTACCCAGCATATGGCACAGAGAAAGAGAGTGAAAGCTCAAAGCAGTGAAGTGAAATGGAGACTAAAATGAGGGGTCTAATATATTTCTAGTCATTGTAAGAAAGGGAAAACAGAGCGGAAGAAGGGCAGTATATCAGCCAGCGCTTACGAGAGGGACAAGATGTACAACTATGTGAGAATTGACCAATCAGCTTGTGGTGGCTACCCACTGTCAGGTGTGAAATAGCACAAAAGATGAGAAGGACCTACAAAGGCCTGGCACTCCCTTGGGAGTGTTCCGTGTGAGTCCATGTTGGGAAGCTACAGGATCAATGCTGGAGGCTGAACAGTGTGCTTCAGCGAGGAGATGACGTCCAAGGTGAAAGCAGAGACTGGAACTCCTCCGAAGGAAACAGAGACAGTCCTTCCTTCTTCACTTGCCTTTTTTTTTTTTTAGCATTCTGGGAATAATCTTTCCCAGGGTGGGTCTCCCACACCCAGAACTATGCTAAGTCTGTTTATTTATTTTGGTGCTGAGAACTGAACTCAAGACCGTGCACTTACCAGGCAGATGCTGTGCCACTGAGCTATATCCTTGACTTTTGAACCAATGTAGTTGGGCATTATTTACTGAAATGACACAATCCATCATCAGCCATCACAGGCTACATTTGAAGAGATAATACCCAAGAGTTTTCCATAATTATGAAATGGGAAGAGTCTATGGGTAAAGGAGACACAAGAGAGTCTAGTAAGTCCCCAATTTGTGAATATTCACGTTTTGAACTTTCACAGATGCACGTGATACGTTACCATATGAGCCTGCATAGATATGAACAAAACATGATATTAGCTAACATGTCTGCAGCATGTTGTCACAGTGCTGCTGTGTGCTTACTGTACAGTGCTCAAGCAGAGCCTAGGATGACTAGAAGCAAAAGGAAGAACGCTGGGCATGTGGAAAGGACTGCTTGGAAGAACAAAGAAAGCAACGTGCATTATATATTTATGCCAAAGGCATATGTGACTCGCTTCAGACTTAGGAATGAATCCGACTTTGGATTCTTGAAACAGAGCTCATTTGTAAGTCAGGGACTTACTCTACATGAAAATAAATCTACGTGTAGACATTACCCTAATGAAATTCAGAACATAAAGGTGAGAAAAGGCAGAGAGAAAGGAGGAAAGGATGTCTATAAAGGAAGAAGGTGGCAAAGTTCTCAGCAGCACTCATGAAAATCAGAAACCAGTGGAATCAATATTGCTTCCAAAAGGGGCCCGGCAAGATGGTTCGGCACATCAGAGTGCCTGCTTAGGAAAGCTTAGGCAACCACAGGGACTGTGGTTTGATTCCCAGCACCACATGCTGTGCCAGCCCCACCCCCAGGGCAGGCTGAGCTGGCCATAATACAAAAAAACAAAACAAACAAACACACAAAAAAGCCAAATATGAAGCAAAAGTGATTATCAACCTATAGTTGTGTACATGGTCAAACTACCTTCCAAAGGTAGTTTTATTCATTTATCGCTGTGTGACAAATTAGTACAAACTTAGAAACTTCAAACAACATGTTTATTTATCTCATAGCTTCCCTGGGTCAGAGGTCTGCCAGTTCAGCTGGGTTCTTTTTCCTCCAGAGTCTCACAAGCCACAGTCTAGGTGTTGGTTGGTGGTGTTGTAGTCTGATACAAGGGTTGACTGAAGAAAGCTCTGCTTCCAGCCTGCTTCAGGTAGCTGGTAGAAATAAATCTCTGTGGCAAGAGAGACCTTCATTTTCTTATTAGCTATTGGTCAAAGGCTGCTTTCTTTCAGGTGTTAAGTGCTTCCCATAATTCCTTGCCTTATGATTCTTTTCATTGGTCTTTTCACAATATGGAGCTTATTTTTTAGACCAAGCTAAGGAGCAAGTTCCAGTTTGCTAAGACTGGGTCTTTTGTGACATAACAGCAGTATTTGACTTTTTTTTTTGCCACATTCTGTTGATTAGAAGCATGTTGGCCACTCCCACTGCATTCATGAGGAAGAAGCCACAAAAAGGCTTGAGCTCTAGAAGGTTGGAATTTTGGGGGATCCCCACAGTGTCTGTTCTTAGGTTGAGTGCACCACAGAGGTGGAATGAAACTATTTTCAGATACACAAAAACAACTTACAATGAATAAGTCTTCATGAAAGAAACATCTAAAAGCCTTTAGATAAAGAACATGGTTAAGGATAGCTGAGACTGGAAAAGAACGGTTAATAAATCATTTTGTAAATAAATTTGTTATCTCTTACAGCATATTACTCCCAGCACAGCAGCTTAAAACAGTTGTTCCTTGCACGTGATTTCTCAGGCTCAAGAATCAGGAAGAAGCTTAGCTGGGTGATTCTAGCTCAAGGCATTTAAGGAAAGTGAGCCAAGCTGTCAGCTGAGGTGAGTCACCTGGACTTGGGGGAGGGTCTGCTTCCAAGCTCACCTACATGGTCCCTAGCAGAGTTTTTATTTAGACTGAGGTGCCTCAGGTTTTGTCACATGAGCCTCTTCAGAGGGATGCTTGCTTGTCCTCAACAAATGGCAGCTTTCCCCAGAGAGACAGACAGACAGATGGACAGACAGACGGACGGACAGAGAAAGAGGAGGAGGGAGGAAGTTAACAAGAAAACGAGGAAGACAGGAAAAGGAAGGGGAGGAAGATGGGGGGAGGGGAGGGAAAGCCCATTAGGTCTTAACCTAAATTTTATTGGAAGTGAGGTCCTTAGACTTCTGGCACATTTTATTAGTCACACAGACCAGGCCTTTTGCAGTGAAGGAGGAAACTATACATAGGGATCTGAGTCCCTGGAGATATTTGGTGTAGACTGAGGCTCGCTACCATACAGTGTTTTCAAGAAGTGAGAAATATAGATCCCTATTTATGAGATTAAATATTAAATATTAAAAAAATATTTGTATTGTATACAAAGTAGCATATATTGGCGGAAGGGTGTTATTTATATTTTTATAATTTCAAGGAAGGTATTTAACCTAATAACTATTAGAGCTACTAATAAAATCATAAGACTTAAAATTTTTCCTTGAATGTGCAAAGCTCTAGAGGTGATCATGAGATGAGAAACAGATTACATAATTTCTAAACCAGTAGGAAGAGAAAATCAATAAAGAAGTTCTAAATCCAAAATATAGAACAGAAAAGATGTTGAGAACAGAGAAATAAACATGAGAAAATGGAGGAAAATTGCCAAAATCAAGCCAAGTGTATCAATGATCACCATAAAAGGAGTAAATTTGAGAAATAGTGGAGACTTTCAGGTTACATTTTAAAAAATACAGTTCTGATGTTTTTATGATTTATACATACTACATAATTATACAGGAAGGGGAAAAAGTAAAATAGAATTTAAGACCAAGAGAATCACTATAAAATCCCCAAAGACCAATTTAGAGGACAATAAAAGACTAATAAAATAAAATAATTAAAACCTTGGTGAAACTGATCAAACAAAAAAGGAATTATCACAAGAGATATTAGGCATGAGGAAGAAGATGTGCTACAAATCCAAAAGAAGTTAAAATGACAATTAGAGAAGACCATGGACAACTTTCTAGCAATAAATTAGCAGAATAGAAAAAATTCCTTCCAGTCAAGGTATAATGCACTGAATATCAAGGAAAAAATGAGGATCTTAAGAGTGCCAAAACTGTTAGTTTATTGAATGAGTAATTTAAAATCTGCCCACAAAGAAGATACTAAGCCCACATGGCCTTACAGATTCATTCTACTGGACATTAAAAGGACATATCACTCTCATCATCTCAAAATTATTCCAGGGATTAACTGCTTACGAGACCAGTTCTACAGAACTCTCTTAGTCAAGTGTCTGTTGCTGTGGTAAAATACTCAAGACTGGACAACTTATAAAGAATAAAGGCCTGCTTAGATCATAGATTTGGAGGCTGGGCAGTCCAAAAAGGCATGACTTCAGTATCTGGTGAGGGCCTTTGTACTGCATCATAAAATGGGTTTGGGTATTATAGGAGACAGGACATGTGTGTCTCTCTGTCCTGCCCACATGATTTCATCTAACCCTAATTACCTCTCAGAAGCTCTGCTTTTAAATGTCTAACATAGGAGGTTAAGATTCCAGTACGTGAGTTTTTAGGGACACATTCAAATCACAGCCCATACCAAAGCAAGGTGAGGTCAGTACAATAAAATAAGGCTGCAGCCAGATCTTTTCATGTACATCAGGGCAAAATCCTAAGCAACGTATCAAAAAATCAAGGCCAACCTTTTATTATCCATATATAACATATTCCCTTGAGAGATACAAGAGGAGCAGCCATAGGTCACTGTAGGTCACTTACTCATAGTTGATAGAACGCAGAAACCTTGTGGAAAGCCAGGGTAAGAGGAACTTTCAAAGCACCCAAAGAGTCCTCATTTGAAATTAATAGTGAGACTGGGCATGCGTGTGCGTGCTCACATGCAAGTGCATTTCTGCATGAGTGTTCACATGTGTTTGTCATCATTTCCCGAGTTTCACTTAGGTCTTAGTGCACCAAGCCACTGAGACAAGAAAGACAAATCAGCGGCGTGATAATTTAAATGAAGAAACAATGTGGTGTCATTTATAGGTGATAGATAGGTCTAGAGAAAATACAAAGGTATCCATAGGTAAATCATTAGAAATAAGGAGTTGAATAGGATTATTGTATTTAGGAATATATACAAATTAACTTATTTTTGTCTTTGCTAGCAAAATTAAGGAACATAAGGTGATTTTTAAAATCACAATACAAATAACAAGATGTGTGAATGAACCAAGAGAAGACGTACGAGACCTATTTAAAAGCAGCTATGAAACTGTAGAGAACACTGAAAAGTTTCTTTAAAATGCTGCAAACATTTCTTTAGTAAGCAGCGTACTTAAGATCAGAAAGAAGTGTGTCAGGTTTTCATGTGTTCAGTAAATAGATCCTTGGCAGTTCTCATGAAAATCCCACTGATATTAGATGATTTTGACAGGCAGATTCAAGATGTATGAGAGCAAAAGCCCAAGAATAAAGAATAGACTCCTTAGGGAAGAGGGAAAGAAAAGATGGGCTCTCCAGCCTCGTGGTAGGATTACAAATAAGCTGTAGTAATTGAGACAAAGACACCATACCTCTAATACCAGCACAGTAATCCTCTTCTATCCATGGGGGAAATATCCCAAGGATCCAGGGGATACCTAGTGCATTAAACCAGGTAGCACTGAAAAATAGCCTGCATAGGCTGTTTTTCTATTCATACAGACCTATGGCAAAGTTCAACCAGGCAGAATAACATTAACAACAATGATAAAGCAATTATAACTATACTGTAATAGCCATGCAAATGTTTGTTTCTCAGACTATTGCACTTTTGCTCTTTTCCTTTTCCCATTACTGCACTTGCACTTTGGGACCACTATTACTTAAAAAAAAAAAAGTTTCTAGAACACAAGACACAGAAGGCTGCTAAGTGAGTAACAGGCAGGTAGCAGATACAGTGTGGACACGGTGCACATAGGGCTGACTCATGTCAGGGTGTGTGCTCTGCAAGGGATCTCATCGTGCTGCTTAGAACTGTGTGCAGTGTGTAGTTCATGAATCATTCCTTTTTGTATTTTCCGTTCAGTGGTTTCAGACTATAATTGACTGTGGGTGAGTCTGTGGCCATTGAAACCAACGAGAAGGACAAGCCATGGGGCAGCAACACTGGCCAGTATATGCAAAGGAAAGACCCAAAGTAGAAAGCTAAATGGAAACCAGAGATGTGGCAAAAGTGGGGTGGCATATCATGAGGGAGGGGAGGCTCGTCAGCAAACAGCACCCGGATATCCATTTAGCAACGTGAGGGAAGTGAAGCTTAGACCCCTACGTTGAATTGCGTACAGGTATTGGCTCTGGATTGAATAAAAGTGTTGTTTTTTTTTTTTTTTTAAAGGCTTAATTTTTAGAAGCAATTTTTTTTTTTTTTTTTTTTTTTTTTTTTAATTTTAGGGAAGGGTCTACAGGGTAGGTGCTCAGGGTCACACTACTAGATCGGACTCGTAGTGATCTGCTTGTTTTACAGCCTCCCAAGAGCAGAGATTATAGGCCCACGCCAACAGGCCCAGTCTCAGCTGTGGTCTCAGTGCGCCCCAGGGGAGGAGCCAGCATAGTAGGTCCAGGGATAAGAAGAAAATTCTTACCTGAGGGAAGAAAGAAGGTCTTAAATAAGACACAAAACTTAATCCATCCAGCTACATTACAATTAAGAAATTCTGTTCGTTGAAAGATAATCTTAAAAACTGAAAAGCTGAGCTGCTCAGAGTGAGGTACTTACAATAGTTAGTGACAGAGGTTTAGTATCCAGAATACAAAAGTGATAAGAGGAAGAGTCAGTTTATTTGAAAAGTAGACAGACATGAAAGATGCCTGAACAGTAAAGAAACAGGAATGGTACATAAGCACTCAGAACCAAATCAATTATTAAGTAAGCAAGTAGGACCTTACTTTATACCTCTAGGTTGACAAGAATAAAGGTATCTAACAATATTGATCATTGATGAGGCTGTAGAGCAATAAGCCCTTGGGAAAATTAAATTAGTGTTGGCAATAATTTGCATATAACAAAACCAAATACAGAACCCTAGCCCAAGGCCTATCTCTAGAACAGTATTGTTCAAACAGCAGAGTGACCCATCATTGTTTCGTGAAGTGTTTCTGGGACATATGAATACGTGGGTGTCTCGGGATGTAATACAAAATGAATTTCTTGGAGCAGGGGACTCAAGGGAATTGGAAACAGTGCCCTCAGGTCTTCGGTGTGCGCCTTGGGCAATATACATAAGGTACATTATTTACAGCAGCAATAAATGGGGGCCGGAAGACACCTCATGCCCGCTGACAGGAGAATGCACCAATACTTCATAGTGGGATATGGTACAACATTAAAAGTGAGTGGACTCGCAGGGGCTGAGGGTTCGAACCCTGGGCCTGCTGTGCCAACCTCACCCCCAGGGTGTGCTGAGATGGCAATTGAGACTGGGCATGGTAGCCCTCATCTGTAATTCCAGGTCTTGGGAGGCTGTAGACAGATCACTACGAGTGCAATCTAGTAATGAGACGCTGAACACCCTGTAGACCCTACCCTAAAATGCCAAAAAAAAAAAAAAAAAGAGTGGACTGTGGTTATATATATTGATATAAATAGATCTTAGAAATGTAATGTTGAGCAAAAACAGGAAACTCCCAGAGGCTGTGAGCATGGTGTTATAGTTGTAAATCTCAGAAAAGCTGTGCTAAGCAATATATTATTTAGGTATAGATATGCATCAAGTATTTTTTAAAAAGAAAGCAAGGTGTGGCATATAGCCATAATAAGGAATTTGGGGGGATAGCATCTTGCATGTTTTTTTTAAGCCTTTCCTGTACTCACTATGTGGCCTAGACTATCCTCAAACTCACGACGACCCTCTCCTGTTTCAGCCTCCTCCCGAGTGCTGGTACTGTAGGCATAAGCCACCCTTCCTGGTGCAACAATGAAATATATTTAAGCCATAAAAAGGAACAAAGCACTCGTACAGGCTCCCACATCGGTGAGCCTGAAAACCATACTGTAGGAATGCCAGATACAGAGAAGAGCAAGGCAGTGATTAAAAATATCTGTGATCAGGATCCTGATTACCTCTGGGAATCAGAGGCAGGGAGTGGGCTGGAGAAAAATGCAAATAAATACAGCGTTTGTAGTGTTCTAGGTTTTTATTTTTTATAGGTTGGTAGGACAGTTATAATAATATGTTACATATTGTTGTCCTCGTAGTAGTTATTCAGAGGACAAGATGCAGACATACAATATTCTACGTTTTTAGTTATTTGTAGGTGTTTATCTTAGTACTGTAATCCGTAACATGTGCACAGCATACTTCTATACATACAGTATATACTGTAAACTTTAAGGGAAAAATAATTCTAAAATAAGACAACAGTACTGGCCTTCTGTTACAGACATCTTTGATCCCCACAGCTTCGCATGGCTCTGGATGCAGTTGTACTGACCCCTGGTGGCAGGGAGGTGAAAGGCAGCGGGGTGGCTTGCGTGGGTCTCAGAGAAAGTTGTGAAGTTCCCATTCCCACGCACTAGGCAGATGGTTGCATCCTGGGGCAGCGTACTTGCCATAAGGGTGAGGCACAGCAAACCTCAGTGGGGCTCCCAGCCTCTCCTTTTCCAGGAGAGGCTGCGAGGCTGATGCTAGAAGCCGTCTCCAAGTTCCCTTTGCTTAATCAGGTTGCCTTTGCGGAAGACAAAGGATTGAGGCTTTTGGGAAGGGTTGGCCTTGGCTGCTCCAGCATTCGAAGGCCAGCTTAAGGGGCCTGCCTGGGTCAGGACTTGCAGAGCGAAAGTGACTGTCCAGGCTCCCTCCCCACTGCTGGCTGGAGTAGCTGGGCCTTGCTTTATCTCCCTCCCACCCCCATCTGATATAAAGAATTTCTGACAGATTATTGGCCACGAAAATTTAACCAGGAACTGAGATGGCCATGGGAAGATGACCCAGAGAAAAGGACAGAGGGATCATAACAGACCACAACAAAATCTGATGCTTTCGTGGCATTGGCTGCCAACATGGCATAGTCCTAGTGCCTGCCCTTAGACCTTGGGGTGTTCCCTTGGCCTGGGGGTTTGCCTTGCCTGGGCCCAGCTGATGTTTGGGACTTGGCGTGTGGTTCCTGTGCAGTGAATAATGACCTCCTCCTTGTGTCCCTAGACGTGATGGAGGCGGTGCTGATCTTTCTCTGCAGCCTGCTGGTCCCCAAGGTCCTGGCCAGTGGTGAGTAGGAGGATGGCAGCCACAGCCCTTTCTAGTAGAAGATTCTGGCTCTTTGTGGATTTTCAACCTGTACCTTGGAACTCTGCATACTGGGGACTGGGCCACAAGGCGCTCCTTCTGGCTTTATGCAGGTCATGAGCCCTCTTCTGGCCTCAGTTTCCCCACTGTTAGAGGATGACAGACCTGTCTTTTGGGGGTGATGCAAGAATAAAAAGGGGCTTGGAATGTGGGTTTACTGTGAATGCAGCCCCCAAGCCAGCGGGCCTGCCCTTCACATGTCTCCCGTGTGTCCTGGGAATCCCTCTGTGCGTACTGAGATCTGGGAGGCAAGGCGAGCTCTTCAGGCTATGCGGCTCTCTTCCTGACTATGTCTGTTTACTTTTGCAGCAACTGAGGAGAAAGAAATAGACCCTTTTCATTATGGTAAGGGGCCTCAACAGTCCTGGGTACAGTGCAAGGGATGGCGGGCTGGGGTGCAGCCCTGTGGGGGAGGGGATGCACACAGCCCCTTAGCCCTGCCTGCTTCTGTGCTCACCCTTGGTCTCCTTGGCAGACTACCAGACCCTGAGGATTGGGGGATTGGTGTTTGCTGTGGTCCTCTTCTCTGTTGGGATCCTCCTTATTCTGAGTAAGTCTGACCCTTCCTTGTTCACGAGGGCTCCTAGGTGGGTGTGGGCGTCCGGCCATCGTGTCCCTGGGAGGAGATGCTCTGTGCTCTATGTTAGCTCCAGGAGCCAACACAGCTGAGCATGGAGAAGCGCTCTGCAAAAAGTGAAGCGTGGGCAAGGAAAGACGTAGACGTAAAGGGAGCGTGGGTAGGAATGCCCAAGGCTGTTCTCCCAGGCCTCTGTGCATTGGGCATGAGCGGGATAGCGGCAGAGGTAGAGGACAGGCGCTGTCCCTAGCGTGCTCCAAGGGATGTGTCCCCGAGTCTCTTTTCCACACAGGGGGTCTGCACAGGGCCCTTGCATGTGTGTGGTCAAGCTCACTCTGCTGGTGTGGCCCTGGCACGGCTGTAAGATGGTTATAGAGAGCCGTGCCTGGGCACCGTCCCTCAAGCTGCAGACTCAGAGCGGCCCTCCTGTGGCCAGGCCAGGTGCTTATGCTGGGACAGACCGTGACCTTGACAGTTTCTTTGCTTTTTTAGGTCGCAGATGCAAGTGCAGTTTCAATCAGAAGCCCCGGTAAGAATACCATGGCTCTGGCCATCTGGGGTGGCATCAGGAGGGTCAGGAAGGGGCTAGTGGCATGTGACCTTAATGGGTATTCTCTTGGGTTCTTGTCTGAGAAAAAACCATGTGCACATGATGGGAGGCAAAGGAGGGCAGTGAACGTGAGGATTGCCAGGAGACCCTGGGCTAAGGCAGAGGTTGAACAGGGAGGGCAGCCTTTGAGGCAGATGTGGGCAGGGGGAGAGGGCGAGAAGGAACTAGAACTTTGTCTAGCTGGGCTTGGGAGATGACCTCAAGGCCATTCTAGAGGTTCAGGTTCTCCCTATAGAACCTTGAGATACTGTGCTTGTGCCTCACCTGCGTGTGGCTCTTTGAGCTCAGTAGGCACTTAGCCTGTCTTTCTGTTCCCCATCAAGTCACAACCCACCACAGTAGCCAAGGGTGGCTTCTAACCTAGAAAGCCCAGATCCTATGGCTGGGCACGCATACTGTGACCCTAGGTCACCTTCTAAGTTCGTAGTTATCTTGGGGACTGACCAGGAGGTGCCTATAAGTTCCTTGTCCCCTTCATCCCTACTTCTCCCTCATCCAGCACTGGGTAGATAATGTTGGAGCCTCTTAGAGGATTTGGAAGGGACAGATCCCATATGGGCCTGCACCAGCCAGGAGCGTGGTAACACTGCCTGTGTGCCCTGGAGGCCTCTCACAGGCTGGATCCTTCTCTTACAGGGCACCAGGGGATGAGGAAGCCCAGGGGGAGAACCTGATCACTGCAAATGGTAACCAGCCAGATGGAATGGAGAGGACCCTCATGTGTCCCAGGGAGGGGGGACATGCTGTGTGGGGCCATGGCCTCCTTAGGCTTACCAGGAGAGGGCTGTCCAGGGTGTCTATGGAGTTGCCCCTTACCAGCACTAAACAGGCCACTATAAGAGACTGTAGAGCGTCTGCTCTGTGTTGAGGACAGGCTTGTACCATTCATGTGTACTTAGCCCGTTGAAGAACTCATTGCTATTCTCATTTTATGACTGCAACCCAGAGCATGGGTTCTTGCAGCCAGCAAGTTGCAGTCATGGATTTATAGCCTTGCCTGTGTGACTTGAAGTCTCCTGAATCACCTGCAGGTCAGCTGCAGCATGGATTGGCCCCAGGGGGAGGGCTCTGTAACTGTGTCTGTGCTGGTTTTCTTTCAGCAGTGGAGCCGCAGAAAGCAGAGAACTGAAGTGCAGCCTCCAGTGAAGGTGAGATGGTCTGTGGCAGGGTCTTCGACTGTCCTTTCGCAGCCATTCAACCTGAGCAGGCGTGTCAGAAGGGAAGTCCCAGGCTGCAGGGAGTACAACTTTATTAGGGGTGTGCCACACCTGTGCACAGAGAGTGTCTGGGATCTACTCCACCCAGCCTAGAACTCTGGCTTGTAAGTTACTACTGCAGCCACCCCATAGGCATGGGTTGGGAGGGAATTGGAGCTAGGGAAATATTCCCTCTATCAGATCACAGAAAAATAATCAATTAGGAAGTACCCTATTGCCTCTCTCTCTCTCTCTCCCTCTCTCTCTCTCTCTCTCTCTCTATATATATATATATATATATATAGATATAGATATAGATATAGATATAGATATATTCAAAGGTAGGGATAATAATAGATGATGTCCCCACTCCTGGAAGCATTACCGCTTCTGAACATTTGGGAGCACTGTTCAGCATCCTCCCTTGGGCATGTAGGCAAGTGCACAGTAACTGGTGACACTGTCCAGAGCATGGCCAAACAGGGGTCCCTGGAGCCTGCCAGCCGTAAATCACATAGGAGGGGCTGAAACCTATTTTATAGTTCAAGAAATTGATGTGCGAGAAGGCTGTTCAGATTAGCAGGTGACAGGGTCAACCCGAACGCAGGTCTCTGTGACTAGGTTAGTGCCATCCCATGACACTCTATCCTATCTTTGTCCCTTAGGGCAGACCATAGAATGTATTAGGGCCAAAATTTAGTCTTTTGTTAGCTCAGATAGGAAATGCTATGCAACTTTATCCTATATTATAAGTTAAAAAAGGCCTCAGCATGGTGAGGCACTGACCCACCAGCTTCCTCCATGATGGGCAGTAATGCGGTGTGCCTGGGAGTGTCTCCGTTCCTTCCTAAGGGTATTTGTGCCCCTGTGTAGGCAGAGCACCCCTGTCTTTGGGATGGGGTTCTTCAATGCAGGTGACCACTCAAACTGGTTCTGCCCACTGCACTGCAGCTGGCAGGGCACACTGTGAGTATGGAGTGGATTTAGCAGGCCTAAAGGAGGCAGCCCCAAAAGACATGGAAGTTGAGCGGGGTTGACCACGTATGGCCCCCGGGGGAGAGCACTCCTGCTGCCATGCCTTCGTCTTCACGCTGTGCCTCTCAGTCCTGTCCTCCTTGTGGCCACAGGACAGGGGCTTTGAAGGAATGCAAACCCAGGAGTTTCCGTGGGCAGCGTGGCTGGGCTGAGGGAGAGAGCGCATGGGGCCGCTCACAGCACCTGGAGCTTGGTTTTTATTTCATTTCTTTCCCTCCTCAGCCTCAAGACCCTGAGGGCAGCTGCTCCAACCTTTAGAGGCAGATTTCGATAGGAAACTCCAGCCACTTCAGCCACAGATCTCTCCCTAGGAGAAGCCAACGAGTCATGTGTCCCCTGCACCCTTCCCCGTCCCTGCTGATCCCAGTTCTCTGCGCACCCATGCAGCTCAGCCAGGCCTTCCCCGCCCGCAGCCTGCAGTCTCGTCGTCGCCGCCTGTGCCGTGCCTGTACGTGCGTGTGCGTATGTGTGCGCGTGTATATGCTGACTGTGATCTTTGTGGCTACTTGTTTGTGGACAGCGTTGAGTCTGTGAACCATGGATTCACTTTCCAGGGCAGGAGCCTTGCCCTGTTGCCATCGGCTCCTCCCCACCTCCCTGGGGGCCTCCATCGCTTCCCGCTCCCTGGACTGGCCCCAGTTAATTTAGGGATGAGGATAGAGTAGTAGTCTCCACCTCTCTCTGGGCTGGGAAGGTTTGCGTCACCTTCCCCACGGCCTTTCATGGGCCCTTTCCAGCCCACCTGGCCCTTGTGTTCCACCCTGAGCCCAGCTGCTCAGAAGGCCTCAGCAGCTGCAGGTGTAGAGGAGGAACTGGGGCGGGGGGGGGGGGGCATGGGGCTGCCAGGTTGGCTCTGCCTGGCCACATTTCATTTTCTTCTTGGGGTTCCACGTGGAGTCTCCACCTGCCCTGCCCCTTTGCAGAGCACCCAGAAAGTCCAGGCTCGGGCTTTTCCTCTGCCCCTTGGGAGTGTGCCCCTTGCATATCTTCTCAGCAATAACTCCTGGGCTCTGGAACACTCCTGCTCTCACCCTGCCTGCCTGTTTCTAAGACGTCCATCCATAGCTTAGCTCACCCAGACTCAGTCTGCCATCTGTCTCCGAAGTTGGGTCCCTGGAATTAGGTGGCTAAGGGATTGCCGTTCGGTTGGGCTCAGCACACAGGGACGGGCAGCCGGGAGAGCAGGAAGTGTCCCGCTGCTCTGCCCGTGTCCCACTGGCCAGGCAGCAGCAACAGCTCCTGAGTCCTTCCTGCCCGTCTCAGTCAGCGGTCACAGTGGTGAGTTATGTGTGGGCAGCGGCTGTGCTGCCGGTCAGAGGCCAGCAGGGCTGCGTGTGGCCCTGCTGCAGATCAACAGCAAGGAGCTGAAGGTCATGAGAGAGTGGAAAGTCCAGCCAGGTCCCGCTCCACCTTTCCCTTGTGTTCCCATGGAAACTACCCAAACCTTGCCGTGTGACCAGGACTGCTGCTGTCTGTCTTGTGATCTATCCTCTCTACAACAACAGAAAAATAAAACATCACTGTTTCCTAGTGGCTCACAGGTGCTTTTCTTTCTGAAAGGAACTTAGTGTCTGCAGGCCCTTTGGCCGTCGGATGAGGAGAGGGCTGGAGGGCAGCCAGGGGAGAGCATGTTGATTTCAGCACCTTTCCCAAGCGGTGCCTCTTCCCTGAACACCATTTCTCCCTCTCCTCCCACTCCTTCCTCTGCCCCATGCCTCATTCTTCACCCAGCCTCCTCGCTTGGTCCCTGGACTGAGACTCCATCCTGTAGCAGAACCTCAACGTTTGTACTGAAGACGAGGTGACGGCGGCTGGTCCAGGTGCCACCGGGCCTGGAGTTCAAGGTCCTTGCTTTTCTCATTGGTCAGGTCTGGGGCCACAACCTAAGGACCTGAGAGTGAGGGCGCGTGAGGGTTGTGTGCAGAGCATCACCGTGCTTTCTTCCCACTCATATGCTCCTCCTCTGGTGGCCTTCCTGGACCTAAGCGCAAAGCCCCTTCTTTCCTGTGCTCTCTTGCTGTTACCTTCACACCTAACGTTCTACCTGGGTTCCACACTGCAGAGGCCCACGGGTTATGTCACTAAGATGCACCCGGGTGTGGGACGGGCCTGGGCGTCTCCTGAAGCACCTTCCCTCGCATACTCCAATACTGCTTTTCAGAAAGTACCATGGGTCATATAAATAGCTGTGGGTCGGCCCTGCAGAGAAGTCACTTGAGTGCAGCTCATACCCAGCCTTTTGGGTGTCGGTGGTGAGACACAGATCCTTGAGGACAAGGAGCACGTCTAAGGTGAGAGTGCCTGGCCCATCGCAGGGCCTCAAACCTTCATAGCCCCTATCTAGATCCTGCAACTGCTAAAAGAGTCTCAGGGGGCCCGGCAGGATGGCTCAGTGGTCTAAAGCGCCTGTTTAGGAAAGCTTAGGCGGCTGCAGGGACCGCGGTTCAATCCCCGGCACCACATGCTGCGCCAGCCCTGCCCTCAGGGCAGGCTGAGGCGGCCATAAGAATAAATAAATAAACAAACAAACAAAAGTTCTGAAACAAGAAAATAAAATAAAATTCTTTTAAAAAAAAAATAAATAAAAATAAGTCTCAGAACCGTGAGGCTCAGTTCTCAGGGACCCGGCTGGGTTCAGCCATTTCCTGGCCACCCCTGGACCTGCTGGGGACCTTTTCCCCCTCCTGTTCCCACATCTGCCTCCATCCCCCGGGTCTCTGGAGAAACAAGAGATAAGGCAGAGATCCAGCTCGGCATTGTCAACCCAGTGATTGTGGCAGTGAGATTCCCATGCCTGACTAGGGTTAGTAAACAGGCTGGTGAATGTCACTGATGGAGCACTTACTGTGTCCCAAAGTCACCTCGAAGTAGGTGACTGAGACCCCGAGAGACCCCAGAAACGAAGTACCTCTCCTAGGAGGTGAAAACATTCCACTAAGTGTGAGGGACTCCATTGCCCTGGTAACGGGGTAATAGTCACCACGCTAGCCTATGTGCAAAGGGGCCATCCCAACTTTGCCAAAATCTGAGTACCCACCGAGCCTTCCTCCTGACTGTCTCAGCTTTATTCTGACATAGCAGGACAGTGTCATCTTACAAATATTTAGACTGGCCCCAGCCCCACAGCTGGTGGGCACAGAAGGTGGGATGGGTGAGGCCGTCCACACGGCTTTGTGAGACACACCACGTACCCAGGCTTCTTGGGTAAAGCTGACGTTCAGATGAACAACAGTGACCTGTTGGGTGGTCTCTGCGGGCACAACCGTCCCTCAAAGCATAAGCTAACCAGACTGCTCCACGCAGGCTCCCAGAGGCAGCCAGTGGCACGGGAATAGGACACATGGGAACAAGCGGCATGAGCTACCCGGTAACAGTAACAACCGAGGCTGATGGCTTCATCCAGCGCTTCCCTGTGCTAGGCTGAAGACGTCTGGGGCTGCGCTCCTCACAGCCTCCAGGCCTGCGACCCTCTATCTGACACTTGTTTCCCATTGTGATTTGGTTTAATGTGGCAGATACGATTTGCTTGAATGGACAAGCAGTGCCTTACGCTTTCCAGGGAGGCTTGTGAGGTCTGCAGCAGTGACCTCAGAGGTCCTGCAGATTTCACCTCCCAGCTGCTCCCCTGCCTGCTAGGGGAGAAATCAGACCCCAGAGATGTTCAGGCCTGCTTGTATGAGTTGTTTGGGACGAATACACACCATGATAAAGATGAGTCTGCTTTCTGGGCCCCCAGGTACCATGGCTCTCCCTCTTCTCTGGCTTTCATTTGGGTGCACCCCCCTCCCCCATACTATAGAACTTGCCAAATTGTTCTTGGGAGAGAGTGACAAAGTACAAGCAGCAGGGGTGGAAGAGGGCAACCGAGCTGAAGCACACTCCCAAGGTCGTGGGGCACTTGTGCCCTCCCCCAGGACCATGGGCCGGCAGCGAGGCTGGGCAGTGCGGGTGTGGGAGAGCTCCCAGCTCTGTCTGGTTCGTCCCACCTTTTTCCTGCTGCTCTGCCTCACCCCAGCCCCAGTGAGAGGAAAGGGCCGGGTGTGTTTGCCTGAGTCAGGGGAGCACCTTTGGAAATACCTGTCTCCAGGGCACACAGAGGAGGAACTGCCACCTCTTGCCATTAAGGTGATTTATTGCAGCCACAGCCAGGCTGGGGAGGTCATGGAGAATGAGAGCCAGCTCGAGCCAACCACCTGCTGGTTTTATGGAGCCAGCCCCGGTCCCAGGGCTGATTGTGCAACGGTAGGTGCCTGCCAAGACGCTGCTGGCAGGCCAGGCGATGCTCCAATGCTCCGCTTGGATGTTCTGAAAGGCTCCAAGCAGCAGGGCTGGAGCGGAGTCCCTGCCTGAGCCCCTGGGCCCTGCTTCACTCTGGCTCTGTGAGCTCAGCAGGCCCCAGGCTCTCTGGTGGTTTCCTTCTTCCATAGCGTGAGCAGGGTCTTCTGCTGGCCGTGTGACCCTCAGGGAGACCCAAGCCTCAGTGTCCTCAACTAGGGAACGGATCTGTTGGTAGCTTCCTGCTAATCCCTGGGTCAAAGGGATGCCGTGGGCATAAGTGGACTTTGACAATTCTGTCTGTGTGTGTTATGTTACCACCCCTGGCATTGCCACCCATTGTTACCTGTACTCTCTGATGGCAGGGACCTCTTCTGTATCTGAGCTCTGGGATCAAATTCTGACTTGTCCACATCCCACCTGCTCTGTAAAATTGGGGTCACAAAGCCTGCCTGGCTGAGTTCTTGGGAGGAGCAGTCAAATCTTTAGAACTGTTCAGAACCATCAGGCAGACAGGATCGCTGCCAGGTGAGGAGGCCTGGGCACCAGGGTCCTTGGAGATACAAACACTGAATAGAGACCATGATCTGAGTCCTCTGGAGGCCTGGAGGGACCGTGCCATGTGTCATGGCCGCAAAGCCATGGGGTGCCCTCTTGAGCTATAATAGTGGCATCCTGGGGACAGAGGAGGGGACGAAGGGCAGCATGGTGGGCCGCTGTGGAGGGCTTCCTGGAGGCAGAGCGCCTGGAGTGGCTGCGCAGAGCTGCCAGAGGGATGCGGTTACTGAACTGAAAGGCTGCAGCTGTGGAGAACACAGGCTCACTTCTGTTCCTGGGCAAGACCGGACGTGTGTTCTGAGAAAAGTCAAGAATGTATTTTTCTGCAGGGTATTCACTGTGGGAGAGGTGGATCAAACGGGTTTGCCCTTGTCACCAGCCGGTGACTTTGACTCTGAGAGTACATTGCCCCTTGGCAGCTCCCAGGACCTCTGTGCCCTACAGCTTAGGCCATCCTGAAGCCACCACTTAAGGAATGGACCCATCAGGGCCCACCTCCTCCCAGACCAGCCATATAAGACCCCAGTGACCTTGCATCTGTGGCCATGGCAGAAGCCAGGAGCCAGCACTCAGGGTTCCCTTCTGGGCAGTGTATAAGGAGCTGCCGCCTTCTCTGTCCAGTGGCTTTGCATGGCACGCGGCTGGGGACAGACCTGAACCAGGGACCAGGGCTTTCGAAGGGGCTCTGGCCTCTGCCTCGTCAGAGTGCCTTTGCAGTTGCCAGCAAACACCTATAGAGATGGATTTGGGGGCCTGAAATCCCAGGCTCTGGATGGTGACCTGAAGCCAATGCCAAGCCCTGGGCTGCTGGGGCTACAGAGCCCCTTCCTGGGAAAGCAGAAGGCGAGGGTCTCTCTGCTGGTGCTTCCTCTGAGCACCAGGGAGACACAGGGCAGCTGGCTGTCCCAGCCTGTTTGTCCCTCACTCCACAAACCCAATGATTCTCCAGGTTTCCCTGAGACTCAAGAGTCGGGAGACAAGGGATGCTTGCCTGGAGGAGGAGGGAGACAGGCATAACCATAGTACTGTCCCATTGGGTGGCAGTGATGGAACTCATGCAGGAGTAGGGACTCTCTCTTCCTCCCAAAGCCTCTTAGCTCTGGCTCTTGAAGGGCATGCCAGGCCTGGCGGATGGCCTTCTGTGGCTTCATCTCAGAACAACCGGACAAGGGAGAAGGGCTTGGGTCCCCACCTGCTCCGTGGCCTTTCTGGAACAGCAGAGTAGTGTTTCTGTGCCAGCCAGCCTCCCTCTCCAGGAAAGACTGGAAGAACAAGAACAGAGGCCAGACCCCAGCAGAGAAAGGCCGGACTCCCCGGTTTGTGCAGGAGAAGCAGCCTGGGGACAATGGCTGGCAGAGGTCCTGCTGGAAGGTCAGGGAGCCAAGTGGCTCTCAGGGACCCTGCTTCAAAGATCGGTCACTGGGGCCTGAGCCAAGGGAAGGGACTGCAGGGAGCATCGTGTCTCCTGGGGACCCAGTCTGAGGGGAGAACAAAGCTGCCTTCTGTTAGGACCTCTGGCCAGCAACAGTCCTGCAAGGTAGGTGCTCTCGCTCCACTTTATAGACGGCAGGAGGGCTTTGCAGAAGAGTTCTTCCTTGGGGCTGTGCAGTGGAAGGGAAGGATCAGGGTGGAAAGACATTTGAGTTCAGGTAGTGTGGCCCTGGGGTGCCCCTAGAGACTCAGAGGAGGAGACACTGCCTCAGATGTGCTCAGGAAAACGTGGACCATGGGCCAAGGGGCCAAGGCCACTCTGCAGGAGAGCAGTGTATCTCAGACAGGAACTCATGGTCCCAGGGCCAGCTAGAGCCCAATGACAGCCTCAGTAGCCCAGAGAAGGACAAGGAAGGAGACTGAAGAATGACTTGGGCGTGTGATGGCATGAAAAGCCGGTGGCCTTGGGCCAGCTCTGGGTTCACCTGCACCACTGCCAGCAACATCCCCTCTCTGGGACTCACTAGAGGCCATCCTGGGGAATGAATGAATGAATGAATGAATGAATGAATGAATGAAGACACTATCTCTGCTCTCCTGGAGCTTATCTTCCCGTTGGGAGAAAAGCAAATAACACAAGGAAAAGATTTGACTCTTCAGACTGTAGTACTGAGCGCCACAGAGAAAGGAAGGGGAAACTTTTGGAAGGGTTTTGCGGCATGGTAGGAGGTGTCCACAGGGAAGCCTCAGAGGGTTGCCTGAACCAGTCTCCCAGGAAGACCCGAGCTCAGCGCAAGCTGAGCTGGAACCCTCTGGAGGCTGTGAGCAGGAAAGGGGGTGCGTGCCGAGTTCATGAAGCAGGAGTGAGCCCCAGGGGCCCTGGGGGCCATCAGGGGCACCAGCAGGGCTGGAGTGGAAAGACTGGCATGAAGATGGCAACAAAGCTTGATAGGAGAGTGAAGCATTTTGCCAAGCTTGGGGGATGGATGGCATGGCTTTGGGGACCCTTTCCTCTCTGAGATCAAACGCCCCCTCTGTTACAGCACCAGGCTCAGGGAAGGATTGTAGAAGTCTTATGGGATGGCAGAGATGGGTCCAGCCAAGAATTCCACTTGGCTGCACCACTCAGAACGCTTGCACTAGCTCCCGGTGAAGTCCCATCCAGCCCTAAGATGCGCACGCATCTGCAGTCCCCAGCTTGGGGAATTTCCACCAGCAGCTCTGGGCGACCGGAATGTGCAGGCTTCTCCTTGGGAGCGTGTGGCAAGGCCAGTAGGTGGGGTCCGTCCCTGTCTCACTCCTGGGCAGTCAGGGCTCCAGCATAGGCCACAGCCAGCGGGTTTTCACTTCTGCGCATGTGTGGGCCCCCAGCGGTTCCGTGGGGCATCATCAGACCTCTCCGAGGGCAGGAAGTACTTGGAGGACAGCGAGGCCGGCTGTCTGGTTGGCTAGCTCCAGCCGTTGGTACTTAGTATCCACCCTGGGGTGGCCATGCCAGGCAGCCACGGGGAGACTTTTCATCCGCAGTCAGCCACATGGAGATTTCTTGTAGTGGCTTTGCCCTGAGCCAGACGAAGGGGCTGGGGTTCAGCACTCTGAGCAGCGTGGTGGGCATCCCTGGCACTCTTCCAATTGGCTCCAGAGCCCTGCCTAGGGACAAAAAGAAGTGCGGTCTTCCACTGTTCCCCTCCAGTACCAAGCTACAGTCCCTGGGGCTTCATTAGGGGCTGTTGTCTCAGGCTGAGTCCTCTGAGGGGTCACAAGGGGAGCTGGCATCACACTTGGGGGGCGGGAGTCCCCAGGGCTGTGTGCGGAGGGAAAGGAGGAAGGCTCTGCTGGCAGGTCCCACTTGTGCCCCATCCTCAGCCTCAACCTAGAAGCAGCCCCACCCCTCAAGGGCACATCTGGGGCTGCTGCCCATCTGTCTAGGTGCAGGAAAGCGCCGAAGCAGGAGGCAGGATCTCTCAGGACAAGGGAGAAGGGCACAGGTCCCCTGAGTAAAGGCTAAGGGGACCCCAAGTGCCCTTCACTGCGTCATTCAGCTGCTAGCCCAAGAGCCAGGGAGGCCATGAGGTCTTCACATCTGGGGCTCCACTCCTGGCCAGTGCCACGCAGCGATCTTCCCACACCATGGTGGAGACCTGGGGGGAGGAGGGAAGTGAGGGACCGCTGTTGGCTTTGCTACACTCACAGCTGCCCCTCCTTGGGTGGCCATGAAGGTCAAGCATCTCCCCTCACGTGGTTCCCCCACACCACCCTCCCAGGCAGGCAGCTCCAGGTAAAGGCTCCCTTGCCAGCCCCCATCCCCCGCCTTGTTTCTTCCTGTCTGGACACAGCAGAGGCTGGAGGGACGGAGCGAGGGAGGGAACATCAATCTTCCCCTCCAGGCCCAGCCCACGGCACTCCACAGCACTCCCGTACCCCTGAGCACAGCCAGCAGCTCCTGCCATGGACAGGTGGCACCTGGGTGAGTCCCCCAAGCTCTGTGCCTTCCCACCCACCGGCTCAGCCTCTGACACGCGTGGCAGCCTTGCACTTTCAAGTGTGTGGAGGCAGGGAGAGGCAGTGTCTGACCTCTGCCAGAGGGGCCTGTCACAGGGTGGGTGCGGCGATTTCTGCAGAGCACTCGGAGCTGCAGGAGCTAGGGAAGTAGCTCGTCAGCACCCTCCTCGATGTCTGTCTGTCTGTCTGTGTGCTCATCCATCTTCAGGAATTTGGAAGGGAGTCCCCTGGTTCCCGTTCTTGATCCCCTACTTCTTAGCTGCCTTCCCTCGGAGAAGTTCCTTCACTTTTGTGTCTCAGCTTCTTCCTCTCTAAAACAAGGGTGATGCTAGCACCTTCCAGTTGTCTGTCTGTCCATCCATCTGTCTGTCTATCTATCTATCTATCTATCTATCTATCTATCTATCTATCTTCTATCTAATTTTCTACTTGTTTTTTCTGCCCTCGTTTTTCAAAAAAGAGCCCCCAGTGGCTCACATAGACAGGAAGAATTCACTCAGGGAGCATCATACCTGGGTGTGAGTGTGGGCTGGGATCACCTAGTCTCGTGCAAAGAATGGCGATAGTGCCGGGCGTGGTGGCTCATGCCTGTAATCCCAGCACTCGGGAGGCTGAGGCAGGAGGATCGGTGTGAGTTTGAGACCAGCCTGGGCTACAAAGTAAGCTCAAGGCCAGCCTCAACTGCATAGTGAGACCCTGTCTCAAAAAGACAAAAATAAATAAATAAATAAATAAATACAAGAATGGCAATAGCTTTGGTTCCATAGCCTTGGGGACCCGGGCTTTTCAGCTCTGGTTCTTCTACTGTGTTTCAGGTGAGTCTTTCAAACTCCCTGGTCTCAGTCTTTGTGGCCAGCCCAGGCGATCCCAGTGCAGCCCTCTCCAGAGCAGCCACCTCACTTTCTCTGTCTGTAGAATGGAGCTAGCCTGGCTTCACTGGGTGGAGAGCAGCAAGGAGCCTAGGGAGTGTGGCCCACCTTTATTAAATGCTGTCTCCATTGCTGTATTTTTGAGAACACACTTGGCTCAAAGGCAGAAGGGAGCTGAGTGGAGATGGTGGCTCCTGGTGGGCAGGGCCAGGGCTTTCTCACCCCTCGCTGGCACACATTTCACTAGAGGTGGCTGTGGGTTTTCTGTGTTTCTCACCAGCGCAGGCATGAGTAGTAACAGTGGCATGTGCTCCGGCCAGGGCTACGCCCTGTGCCCTTGGCATGCATTATCAACAACTGTGGTGGTGGGTGCTGCGCCCACTGTACAGGAGAGGAGACTGAATCACAGCGGTAGGTAACCTGATAGAGGCCATAAGAGCAGGTGTCCATCCCCTGCCATGGTTCGGAGCAGATTCCCTTGAGAAGGACCCAGCCTCCCCTGCGGACTCTGCCCACTGGATCTAGCCTTTGACTACCACTGGATACCAGCCTCTTCCGGAGGTCAGCTCCACTGGCCAGAGCTCAAAGAGAACCATGCAGTGCCACCCACGGGGTACCTGCACCAGTGTTCCCAAGGAGAAGGAGGTCACTGAAGAGTGGCTTCCACCGGCGAGGCAACTGGAGCCCTGGCGGTGTGACCTTGGCCACCTCTTGGTGCATCAGAGCTCATCGGTGAGATGAGGAGCTAACACCAAGTTCAAGGGTTAGGACACACTTTGATAGCCACCATAAAAGCAAAGCATTGTCTCAGGATAAGCCCTGGCACCTTCCAGGGTGGGCTGGCGTGAGAACAGAACAACTCAAGAAAGAGCACTTAGCCCAGCTGAGAGTCTGGAGGCTCCTCGGCCGGGGATGAGCATGAGCCGGGGCTGCAGGGCAAGTCGCAACCCAGGGTCTTTCTGGGCCGAGAGACATGAGGGCTGATGCTTTCAGGGCGCACCCAGGGAGGTTCTGGGGCTGCAGGGGGCGAGGAGGCAGCCAGGCACCACGGGAAGCCCTTGATGCAGATGCATCAGCTGAGACAGTGGCCTGGCAGGGGTGGGCCAGGAGGGTCCATAGCACGCACTGAGTAAGCACATGTGGAAACTGCCACTTTCCCACCTCACAGCCAGCCGTGGCTCCCCCAGCTGAAGAATACACTTCAGCTGCCCATCACAGCCTTCCCTGGAAATTTCCTCTGGGCGGGACTGGCTACCCAGCAGGCACTCCCCGCCCTAGCCTCCTCAGAGACACCCCCTCAGGCCTCAGCCCCTCCATATATATCCTGGCTCTTCTTGTGACCAGGGTAAATATTACCTGGCACAGTTAATGTTTAATGCCCCTAGCTCATCCTTGGCCACCCTATGGCAGAGGGAACAGCAAGCGAGGAGTGGAGACAGGCCCAGTCAGCGGGGGAAATGACAGGACTGTCCACGGGTGATGGTGAGTGTGCATGTGTGAGTGTTGTGCAAGTGTGTGTGTGTGTGTGTGTGTGTGTGTGTGTCTAGCTTGAGGTCTCTATGCTCGGAGGGGTGCCCTGAGCCCCTCTCCTCCCCCTTCTGCCCTTCCTGCCCTCCACCATGTGCCAGGGGCCTCTAAGAAAATGCACATTTTGAAAGAGGGCTCGGCCTTAGTCTCCCAGAAAGGCAGCTGGGCCACAGCACCCAGGGGCAGGGAGAGGGCCAGGAATGAGCCTCCATCCCCAGCTCTCCGGCCCGCACCTGCCCTGCTGAGGTGTCTTGCTGGTCACCTGACCTGGGGTGGGAGGTGGTGGGCCTCCTGGCAGCGGGGCAGCTGCCCTGGGCACCTTCCCAGGTCGGCTTCCCAGGACTGCCCCTCCAAGGTCAGCTCACATCCCGAAGGCCTCCTGGGGAGCCCAGGACCCCCACGGGCAGCTGTTGAGGGAGGTGGCTTCACAGCAGGACCCCAAAGAGAAGAGGAGGGCAGGGGCTGAGGGAGGCACCAGAGGATAAAGTGGCCGGGAGAGAGGCAGCTCCCTGGTGTGGCCAGGGGAGTCCCAGCTTCAGTCCAGCTGCAGCCTGTGTGACCTTGAGGGAGGCCTGAGCCGAATGTGGGGTGATCTAGGAGGACAGCATGGGTGAAGCCTAGCACAGCCTGGGAGC
Source organism: Myocastor coypus (assembly GCA_004027025.1). Lineage (NCBI taxonomy): Eukaryota > Metazoa > Chordata > Mammalia > Rodentia > Myocastoridae > Myocastor > Myocastor coypus. Next base: position 30,403 of record PVJA010002141.1, on the reverse strand, counting down.
TGCCAGCGGGGCATTCCTGCCGCCTGGTGCTGTGTCGCTGGGGTCCACAGGCTTTGAGCAGGACAGGGCCAACTACAGAGGTAGCTGGAGCTTTTCCTTCCAGGCCCCTTCCCAGTCATCTGAGAGTGAAGGTACACAGCTGGGGGAGGGGGGGCTCAAGGGGACAACCAATGTCAGCTTCAGGGTGGGAAGTTGGGGGGGAGGGGCAAGGGCTTTGAGTGGGAAGCTGTCCCTTCTGTCACCTAAAAGGCCCTAGACCCTTAGCAGACTCCTGCTGGGGATTGAGTCCCAGCCCTGCCCTGTACTTGCTGCTGAGTTGTGAATGGCTCTCTCACCCTCTCTTGGCCTCCTCTAGCGGACTATGGGAGCAGCACCAGCGCCTCAGAGGGCACACGAACACTGACGCTCAGACAGCATTAGCCTGGCAAGCCCGAGCGCTGCACAGTAATGTCTCTTAAGTAGATGCATTTCACTCAGATGAGGACATAAGGGAGCAGAGTCTAGAAAAGTCGAGCCTCAGCTCTGCCTCCAGCAAGACTCCACCTGAGCCGCAGCTGGCTCCGCCTGTCTGGCAAACGTGAAGGCTTTTATCCATTCACTCATTCCACAAATGTTCACTCAGCTCTCCCAGGGACTAGCTGTGTGCCAGGGTGTTCCCCTCTGTGGTACAAGGCCTGGGCCCTGCAGGGGTGAGGAGCCCTGGGAGTGCATGGCTTCCACTCAGAGTGCATAGGGTGTGCCTGTCTGAGGCAGCTTGGGGCAGAGGCCTGCCCCGTTCCTCCTCTTGGGATTCTCTTGACAGTCTGCCTCCCTGTACCCTTGGCCCTTGGGGCATCTGGGAAGGGCAGGGCCCGCGCAGGGCTCCTCTATGAGCCGTGCCTCATCCCACACTGGCTCTCTCCCCAGGTGGCAGCTCCAAGGGCGATGTGGACCCCTTCTACTATGGTGAGCGGCAGCCCCTCTCCCCATCGCCTTCCCCAGATGGAGGTGCCTGCTGCATCCTCCTTCCCCCTCATAGCTTCCATGGGGCTGCTACTGGGGAGTCCTTGGAGAGAGACCATGCCACCCACTTCTCTGGGTCCCTCTCTCCCCAGACTATGAGACCGTCCGAAAGGGAGGCCTGATCTTTGCTGGCCTGGCCTTCGTCGTGGGGCTCATCATCCTTCTCAGTAAGTGGGGCAGCTCAGGCTGGAGGAGCGGCAGGTGGCTGCAGGTCCCTTCGGAGGGGCTCCATGCCACAGACCCATGGAGACATGTGGAAGGGGTGCCAGGGAGGAGTCAGCAGAGCTGGCACAAGATAGGTGTACTCTTAGGGCTCTGAGACCTTTCCGAAAGAAGGAAAGGCTGGGTGACAGTGGGCGCTCACCCTGATCTGGGCTTCTTAAGCTTGAGCTCATCTTAGCCCAGGTAGCCTTGTGGCTTCAATACAGGAGGCCGCCACATGCATGTTTGACAGCAAAAAGCCTGGCCTAGTGCAGAGGGGCCACCGCTCCTGAGAAGCAGGGCCAGGCTCAACTAAGGGAGTCCAGCTGGGATCAGCCCAGGGGCTTCCTGATATCTTACCTCAGACCTTGAACCCTGTGTTCAGGAGTTTGGACACACCCAGGAATTCCTCCCAGTTACTTCGAGGACCTCACCAGTTTCACTTTCTAAGGGTAGCACTGTGCAGCGGTTGGGTACCTAGACGTAGGAGACAGGGATCTGAGTGTCGACCTTACTGCCATCCTCCACAGATGTACTGAGCAGCAAAATACTTAGGGCTGTACTAGAGGCGCCACAGACCCCAGGGTCAGTGGCCACTTTGATGTGCTACAGCCCACCTCAGATCCACCCTCAATGACTGACTGATGGACTGACTGACTGACTGACGACTAACTGAGTGCCAACTGGCTGATAACTGACTCACTACCGACTGCTCACAGCACTACACTTGGCAGAGAGAAATGGTCAAACGTGAGCTCCAAGCCCCACCCCACAGTGATGCTGGCAGGCAGGAGGGAGGAGAGACCCGGAAACTGAGTCTTGTTGGCTCTCCTGAGACAGAAGTTGTCAGTGAAAGCGAACCTTCCTTTCTCTCTTCAAGGCAAACGCTTCCGCTGCGGGGGTGGTAAGAAGCACCGGTAAGTGCTACCTGGGGAAGCCAGGAGGCTGAGGCGGGAGGCAGGACATGGGGAGCAGGCCCGGCATTGGTCGCCGGGGCCATGAGGTAGGGACCCCAGACCTACCTCTGACCTCTGCTGTCTTTTTCCTTTATCCCAGGCAAGTCAGTGAAAATGAGCTGTAACAAAAGGTACGTGTGTGGGGGTGCCGCTGGTGGGGGAGCAAGGTGGGAAGAAAGAATTTGAGGGTGGCCTGTGGGCAGTCAGGTGAGAGGTCTGCATTGCCAAGTACCCAGTGCGGATGTGGGGAGACTGCAGGGCACCCCAGAAAGTGTAAGCCAGGCAGGGAGGAAGCCAAACTCCCAAACTCAGCCCGTCCCAGCCCAAGGCCTGCTTTGTCTTCCAGAGTCAGCTTGGACCTCCACCCCATCAAGCCGTTCCTTGAGCTGAAGGCAGCGCCGGGCTCTGCGTGACCCCAGGATGGAGCCGCCTCCTGCTGCCTCTGCCGCCTCTCCTCCCATCTGCCTCCCTTCCTCCTCCTGTGTCTGCGGCGTCCTCTGAGTACAGATGCAGCCTAGTCTCGCTTCTTTCCCAGTTCATTGCTCTAGCCGGCACCTGTCTGCCTATAAATATGGGCTCAGGGCTGTTGTCTTCGTGCTTCTCCCCCCCCCCCTCAGAATGGAGAGAGTCTCCATTATGGAGGCCTTGGCCTGGCTGTGATGCCACAGTCAAAGCCAGGTTCACCGGTCCTCCTGTGACCTCTGGTTCAGGCTCCATTTCTGCCCAGGGAAGCCAGGAGCTCCAGCAGGGGCTAACCAAGTTGTGTCCACCCGTGGCCATGCCATGCACTTAACTATCCAGCAAGGGGACTATGAAGCCAAGGCAGGTGGCTCTGTGGGACCTGGATTGGGCCTCAACAGTGTCCTTACCATTTGACCCCAACCCCACCAACCTGCATGCTAAGAACAGATCATTCTCTCTTCATTCTTGTGGCCAAGGGACCTCCGCTGGGCGCACTTCCATCTGTCTGTTTGAGTGCTGGCTTTGTCCACCCTGGACTGGACATCAGGGGTGGATGGTGGGGTGATACCGCTGTGCTATTGCTCCAGCACCTGTCCTCCAGGAAGGGCCCCGGGGCACCCTCAACCCAGGATGCATCAGAGCCCAGCCTCCTGTCTAGGATGCTCTCCCTAGGAGTCTGTGCTAGGGATGGAGCCCAGCTTCCCTTCCATGAGGCCCCGGGGAGACTGGGGAGCACGACACCACCGAGGCTGCCGCCATCTGAGGAGGGGAGGGAGAGTACCAGGGGTGCTGCACCAGGGGTCGCCACTGCATGGGGGAATAAACTTGTTGTATCCTTTGCCCCCAGGCCCTAAGGACCACCAACCCTTACGAAACTGCAGAGGCTTAAGCAGGGCAAAATAAATTAATTTCATTCACAGAAGGTGATACCGAGGCCCCAAGAGGCACAGTGACTTGCCCAGGTGGCAGGGCTCTTCCCACACATGGGCCCCATGGTTGGGGAGTGGGCTCCTCTGTGCCTGCCTGGGCTCCTGAGGAGCTGAGGGGAGAGCAGGACCAGGAAGGGCGCAGTCAGGCCATTCAGATCAGCACCAAGGTCTCTGGCAGCTTGTCCTGGATGTGGGTTCTCTGAATGCAGTTGCGTCTACAATAGCAGTTGCGTCTTCAACAGAATTTGGAGTTGTGGATGGGGAGGGCCATGAGCTTGGGAGACACGGGCAGGCAGGAATGAGCAGCGCCATCTGCAGGAAGGGAGGACTCCTAAAGCTTCCAAGGAGGAGCAAGCAGTCAGTGCTGAGGGCAAGGGTCATTTTCTAGAACATTCTAAGCATGGGTCCTTTGAGCCTGTCCCACTGAGAAGGAATCTCAGTGTGCCATGAGTCACAGCCTCTCTCTCAGCCTGCTGCAGGCCCTCCCGCTTTGTCCTTTAAGCCCCAGAAACGCAAGGTCCCCTCCCAGCCTGTGGGACGTGAGCCTGGGGGTGGCTCACAAAGAACACGGCTGAATCAGTCGACCAGGAACACTGCAGAGCAGCCAAGGCCAAGAATCACCATTCCAGAGGCCATTCCTGGTCTGTGACAGGCGCCCCGGTTGGCAGCTTGTGGATGTTTCTCTTCCCACCCTCAGGAAGTCACATGGGCTGGGAATCTCTGGAATTTTAGTTCACTTCGGGATTTTCCAGAATTCAGACCTGTACTGAGTCACCAGGAGCAGCTAAGTTTGGGAAGAGAATGGATGAATTTTATTGCAAATCAATTCAGGCACAGGTCCTTGTTGGAGTGCAACTCCCCGTATCACCACCAGAGGGAGCATGTGGCCTGCTTCAAATCTACTTCAAGCCTGCTTTTTCAAGGCCGCCTGTCCAAGGGCCTTTGCCGGGCAGCAGAGGCCAGCAGGGTCTGCCCCACGCCCGGTGTCCTGGGAGAGCCCGGAGCTCTTCTCATGCTGCTTGTCTGCATTCCCCGGGGCGGCACTTGCCCAGCTCCAGGGTAATGCTTGTCTCACAGGGCCCTGAGTCCTACTTGCTCCTGAGGTAGAAACCATAGGTGGTCTCCACATTTCCACTTGAAGTCTGGGGCAACGCGAAGCCCTGAAGCCCAAAGGCTGAGTCAGTACTGTGAGCAGGATCTGGGAGGGACAGAGTGTGGGCCAGGGCAGGAACATGGTGGGAACGGGGAGCGGGGCCGCCTGAGTGGCTCCTCAGCCCTGGCTGCAGACTTAGATGCAATCCGTGGAGCACCGTGGTTTTGCAGACCTGCCTGAGGGATTCCGCTGTGGAGCCAGCCGGAGGGTAGGGTCAGGCAAGGCGAGAAGGGTGCAGGGGCGGAGGGTGGAGGGGCCCAGAGGAAACTTCGTCGTGTCGTCATCCCGTCCCCCCCACCCCCCCTGCCTCTGAAGGGCAAGCCGCTTCCTGTGGTGATTTTCAAGGCAGCAAAGGCCAGAAGGCACTGGCCTTGGACAGTGGGGACCTGCTAGTCCTGCTGGTCCTCGCAGCAGCCTTGGGTTGCAGAGGTGGGGGCAGGGGTGAGCTGTAAGCCTGTTGCCCGGGCCCGTGCTCCAGTGCCTCTGCCCGCTGTCACCAAGCCTCAGCTGTGTGCATGGGTCTGGCCCCAGTGGGCAGGTTGCAGGGCCCTCTCCTGTTGAGCCTTAGCTTCCCCTGAGGTACTGGAGTTTGGAACCAGGGCTGCTTCTCTGGTCAGAGCGAGGTGCCCCTGCATGGGCCTGTAATTTTTCTCAGTGCCTTGGCCCCCAGAATCTCTACTCCAGCAATCCTCAGTTGAGCAAGGAAGGGGTGCCCCAAAGAACTCACCCTGAGTAGCTCGGCTGGGCCTAACTCTGGCAAAGTAGTGAGGCTCCCTGGGTAGAGGGGTTCTGCGTGGGCAGAGGGGCACTGACACATTCCCTGCCTTCTCCTCCTCTTCCTCCTCACTCTGGGCTATGGGCACCTTCAGGGGAGACTGAGCACTGAGCACCTCCCTGTTTATCCACACCCAGCCCCAGCTCAGCGGTGGCCTCTGGTGGTTGGTGGGTGACAGTGCCTGGCCAGGACAGAGCAGAGAACAGAGCCATGGCGGCTCCACTGGCTGTCACGGAGGTGGGAAAATGGACCAGGCCTGAGCTCAGCACCAGGGCCACAGCAGGTGTGGCCAGGGCCATTAGGGGGAAGCACTGAGCCTAAGCCAAGCGGGGAGAGCCTGGCCAGTGCAAAGGCCCTAACCTAGGAAAGAAACCTCTGGGGTCAGAGGCCGTGTCCCCTCTGGGGCTCCAACAGCAGAGGAGCAACCCAGACCCAGGATCCTGACTTGTGTCCCTCCCTGCTGGGACCCTAAGTGACATCCCTCCCAACCCCAGGAGGCCCACAGGTACAGCTGCATGCTGTTTGTCTCTAGGTCTCCAAGCTTAGTTCCATTTCAAGAGACTGTCAGGGTGGGCTCCCCAAGGGCTTCTGCGGTGTCACCTGGAGGGGTTCCCCAGGTGAGCACAGCAGGAAGGAGGGAGAGGAAGGGCAAGCTCTGAGCCAGGGGCCCCAGAGCACCACCTGTGGCTCAGCACAGACCATCCCGGGGGAGGAGAGAACCAGCTGTGGTGGGAACTTTGTCCGGGCTGTGTGACCCTGAGAAGGTCCTTGTGTGTCTCTGGACGTGGCTGTGGGAAAAGCAAGTATGAGGTAAACGTTCTAAGTTCCAGCTCAGACCCAGGGGCTGCGGCTAAGAGTGGAGGTGAGAGGGAACAAGGTAACTCTTCCCGTGGTTCCCTCCTGGCCTCCGGAGAGCTGCTAAGAGAACAGGGGTTCCACACACTCACAAACACACGCCTGCTTTCTCCTCCTAGGAAGGCAGGGCCCTGACTGGTAGGTGAAGAGGACAGAGAAAAGACATAGCAGAGACAGGCCAGCGAGGCCCAGAGCCAGGTGCGGATTCCTTAGGGTCTTTCTTTTCTGAAAGGGCTGTTGGTCAGTAACCAAGTGCACGCCAAGCTCCGCCCAGCCGCTCAGCTCAGAAGCAAACGTGCTTTCAGGGCTCCTGTCTGCCGACAAGGTGCTGTCTGTGAAGTTAATAAGCTTGTTCAGGGGGCGGCCTGAGCCCTGAGACACCTACCTGAGGGGAAGGAGAGGGAGGGTAAGGCTGGGACACTGCACAAGGACACATCCTAGGCCCATCCCTGGCCACCCTCTGGGTCCCTTGTCAGGGAAGTCCAAGACTCCTGGGGTATGCCTATCTCTCTTCCTGGACCCACTGCCTGGGAGCTACCGGGGGCAGGAATGGCATCTGATGGTTCGCCCCAGCCCCCAGAGCCCAGGCTCCTTCTGTCAGTGGCCTTTGAATCCACCCATGATGTGCTGGCTGGAGGAACGAATGAATGAGCGCTGTGTTGGTAGAGGAGCGCTGCTGGTGCTGGCCTCGGGCTGGAGTGGGCGGTGCATCCGATGACGCGGTGGGGGAGCCTTGGAGCCCTTCCCCGGGCAGCCATCATTTCGCACACACCCTCCCCCACACCACAGTGAGGACCGCAGACCTGGGAAGCAGCAGACCTAAGGTGCACCCTGGCTTAGTCCATTGTGGGATGTAAGATGGTGGCCAGGCTCTCCTGAGCCAAACAGCCTCATCTCGGGGACAGTCATTTTCTTTCGGACCCTTCACATAGGACCTTTTACTCAGTGTTCAGGAAAGCCCTGTCCACACATTCTTCTCAGGACCTGGTAGTCAGAGGCAGAGGCCTCTGGGTCCACCTTCTGCTGGCTGGGCTGGAGTCCCCCAGTTCCTCTGACACTGGGGGAGTAGCCTGTGCCTGTTGTGCTGGGACAAGAGGAATCTGTATTTTCTTGATGATACATACGGGTATCCTGGGGGTGCCTGTGAGTTTGATTCTACCTGTGTTGGGGCTGGGGAGCACAGAGCAACCTGGGAAAGGCCTGGGCAGAGGACGGCCCAGCCTCTGGACACCAAGGAGTTGTTTCAGGCCCATCCTGTCTCACTGTGGCCTTCCCAGGACCTTGGCCCTCTCTGCAGAGAATGTGGAGCCCAGGCTGGAGGACAGCATGTGTCCCTTCCGGTAGGTCTGGAGACTGCGCAGGCACAGGCTCGACAAGGGCCATCTCACAGTCTAACCTCACCTACCAGGACAACTTGAGGTGAAAGCAGGACCCACACAGCTGCTTGCCACAGCAGATCCCAGCGACCGCCCTCTGTGGTGCTGCCACACCCCCAAGGGACACTAGAGGGCAGCACACACCCAGCTTCCCCGAGTAGAGGCTGGGCAGAGGCCTCTCAGAGTCCCTGCAAGGCGGAAGGTGGCTGGCTATCCTCGCCAGTGAGCGGAGCCACCCAAGGGGCTGGGCAGAGTTGGGGAGGCTGCTCTGGTCCCCCCAAGGAAGCCCTTTGTGGGGAGAGTACATGCAGCAAGCAAGTTCCAGGCCGCCTCATAAGGACTTGTCTGCCTCAACAGGAGCTCAGCAGGCAGCCCCCTCGCCAAGTGTGGCAAGACCTCCAACCCCATCCCTGCTTCTGGATATACTACTGTGCGCCCAAGCCTGAGACAGTTTCCCAGATCTGGAGCTCGCTGTGAAAACCGTGGGTACCGGGAACAGAGCAGCACCTCCGAACCGCAGGCCCTCATCTCTTCTTGTGCGGAGTAGGGCTCAGAATCCCCATCAAGAGAGGGGCTGAGCGTGATCCTAGGTATGAGCAAAACACGGGAGCCGGCAAGTACCAGGAAAGCTGAGCAGGGTGCAGCGAAGGCTGCGTACCCCTAGGCCAGGCAGCTGTGTGGCTTTCCGTCATTCACTTAGCGAATTTCTGTTGCATATTTGAATACTAATATGTGCCAGGTGCTCTGTTAGGTGTTTTGACAAGTGAAGCTCAAATTCTCTAATAAATTACAGAATAGAAGCCTCCAGAGGATCATGTGCTGTGGACATCAGCCCCAGGCCCATGCGAGGTTGCTTGTGGGGCGAGGTACCTGGTCCCTTGGCCCATATACACTGATGCTGGTGCATGTATTGTGTGTGTGTGTGTGTGTGTGTGTGTGT